>APFE030867475.1:0-15042 GCA_000404065.3 Pinus taeda
CCATCTAGACAAATATAATCCTATATCTAATTCAATAGATAACATTTTAGATTTCTGGCCCCCATTCGATAGTGATACGTTCTTCAAAGTGTGCCAAAAATGTACTCAACATGAGATTATAACTATTTACATCATTGTAAATATGGGTAAACTCCCAACCAAAGATAAATGGTTTCTAGAATATGATTTTTCTACACATTTCCCTCATCCCATTTCACAATGGCAGCCAACAATTCAGATGATGCCATCAGCTAAAACCCTTCTATGCTAAGTATTTATTGTAGCTTTTTTGAAGGATATAGAGCTTTTACCATGCATAAGCATGATACAAATGACTTTATAATATCCAAAATATCTTTGTTAACTTTGAATAGCAGATTGTCATGATTTGAGGTTTAGGTATCTTCTTGACCATACACAAGGCCATGAATATCTTCCATAGAGTGAAAGTACATATCATATGCCATCCATCATAAGAAATAGTATAAGGCAAAAATATATTAAAAATAAAAAATTTAGCTCACATATTCTATAGTAGGTTCATCAAATTTCATTCAACCCAAAGCTGCCTCTACAATAGGGTATTCTCCAATAATTAATTCATACAAGCTCAAACTATATCAACCTCCCATGTAGAAAAATATAATCCTATATCTAATTCAATGGATAAAATTTTAGATTTCTAGCACCCATTTGATAATGATACCTTCTTAAGGTGTGCCAAAAATCTACTCAACATGACATTATATCTATTTACATCATGGACAATATGGATAAGCTCCCAACAAAAGATAAATGTGTTGTGCCTTTTTCACATAAGCATTTATTAGCATACCCCTTTAGTTGAGAGAAGATACTTTGGATAGTGGGACACAATATTTAGTTCTTGTGAGGGCATCCAAAAATCACCCTTGGACATTTGACTGCTAGCATCTTTACAACAGTTTTTGCTCACTGACTTAATACTTGACTCAGGGGAGTTTTCCTTGAGGGTCTTTTGCCCAACACTTTGCCTTAAGGTAAAAATGTGTATACATTGTTGTATGTAATCTTGATCTTCCATATTATCAATACAAGAAGATACAGATCCACCAGTTGAATATGCAATAAGTGCGAAATCGGACAGCTCAAACTGTTCACACTTTGTGTTTTCATCGAAGTTGGCTGATGTTGCATGTTCTTCATCAGAATTTGTCCAGATTGGTCCATTTTGTTGTATTTTCTTTTTCTACAGTACAACTTTCATCTACACTACCCCTTGAATGCAATTTCTCCTCACTCATTTCTTCAACCTTATCCTCATTATACATCATACTGGACAATCATCATTCTAGTATAGAACAACCTCTAGATATTATTGGTGAATAATTGTAGTTAATGGGTTCTCATGTAATGATTCCTAATACCAATGGAACAACATATAATTTGAATCACTCAAGTAATGAATCTCAATTTAACAACATTATAATATAATTATATTCTACCATAAATAGACATCAAGAATTCTTTGCCTTGTAGATTTCAGAACCCGTGTATTCGATGGATTTATGGGAATGAAAGGAAATTGGAAAGCTAATGATCTCCTACAGTTATGTATGGCCTTGTCTAGTACCTATGGCCTCTTAGACAACCAAGATTGAGCTTAAACACACCCCAACAAATGAAAATAATGCTCAGGGGAGAGGGAAATGACTCTAGTAACTAGAAATCCACACAAGAATTCTTAAGAACACTCTAGGTAAGGAGAGAGAAGTTCTTAACAATCGTACATAAACCAAATTAGAAACTCCTTGAGGAAATGTAACAGCTCCAGAACCATGGTAGTTGATCTCTAACTCAACAAGAAAGTGGATTATGAGTAACTCAAAGCTGATGCGTTTCATAGAGCATCAATCAATGAAGAGTTTCTGAATGATGCTAATAGAAATTCAAGGGAGAGTTATTTATTTCAGCCATGAACATAAAGACAGGGAGCACATATAATATAACTAAGGAGTAAGAATGCTGATAAATCATACACCACAAGTTTATTATATCTTAGGAATATATATTAGATGAGAGCCTAGCACATTGCCTTCATTGTCAAAGGAGAGATGTCCATGTGCAAATTAACCCTTGCTCCATGCCAGACTATTGCAGCATAGCTGCTATGGGAAAATGAAGGAATTGGTTATGGCAGTTAAATACAGAATTGAGCTAGTTTTAATTTTTTCCAATTAGGGCTATTGCATCTTGTCAGAGGCAAAGATTGCAGGGCATTTCAACATTACAAAGGGAACAATCCAGGCATAGTCACTCTTTGTTTAGTTAATTCAAAGCTCATGGAGAATGATATCCATTTGTTTTAGCCTATATTTGACCTCTTTTGGTAGCAACCAAGAAAGTGAAAAAGCTCGAAGTATGTAATCCAATGGGAGAAGAAAAACTGAGGATAAAAAGAAGTCTACAACACTTGAAGAAACCGAAGTTTGTGACTAAGCCGAATCTCAATCTAAACTTATCTATTTGCAATAGGATCTTAGTATCTGTGGTAAAGAGTCTAGGGTTTGCTATAGTAGTCAAAGATCAATAATAGAAGGCAAAGAGTCTGTAATTGGAATTCAATGTATTATAATAAGAGACTAATCCTACAATAAGCATAGAAATTCAAAAGTTGCTTCTGACTTTGACTAAGCAGAGACTCAACTATTGACCTTGACGTAAAGAGTTGGGCTAACTTGGAGGGACTCTTTGGTCTTGTGTTGGATATCTCATTTTGAATAAATTCAATAAGAGGAGGATTGTTGGGTTTTTCCCTATTGAGAGGTTTTTCACTGCCTTGAAAGCCTAAATCTTTGTGTCTCGTACTTCTTTGTGTTCTTGGAAGAAAAATTTGTGTAATTACTTGATGAAAGAGAAATATTAACTAACAAAGAAAAGAATACTTATATATGAGTTTACTTCCAACTATCAAGGTATACAATGAGGACATAAAATTTGTAAATCTTAAACTTGGCTAGGCCACTGCACCTCCAAAAACATGACTCATTAAGCCATAAACTAGAAAACTTCTATATAACTCCAAAAACAAATGCATTAGAATTAATTATCAACCAGAATCAAGGGCCTTTACACTTTACATTTGACAATCTATTGGAGTATGAATATTGAGGTCACAACTATTCATTTATATTGCACTGTTGTAAGAAAGGATGATCATATTTTATATATTTTGTCTAGTAAGGCCTACACTTCGTCATTGCAAGCTCTAACCAAGGTTTCATGTTCCCATTGTAATGAAAAATAGCTGCATTGTAAAGCTCTCAACAGTCCACACTAGGATTATATCCTAAACCCAGCACATGCCAAGACTTGTCCAAAGAATGGGTCAAGCCATAAAATGTTCAATCCAGGGGGTAGTGTTCCAAGTTTCCACAACACTCTATCCTCATTCTAACATACAATAATAGAAAAACTTAGAAATAGAACAAAGAAAAACCTTTTAAGTTTTCTAGCTAATTACTTCAAATTTACTTCAAATACTTTAAAGTAAGCATCATAGGAATTAACAAAAATAAGCCACACTACACACTTACCGTGTTCTGCCACTTGTGATATATTCCAGTTATACCTTGTTTCTCCCATTCTTTGAGATCAAATACATTCATCCCATATGCCCAACCACAAGCATTAGGATCAAAGTGCCTGGCTATGTGCGGATAGGAAAAATTAAGGTATTTTTCAAACCGGGGAAAGCTTTCTCCACAAGTTTCCACTGAACCATTAACCTTTTCATGAAGATCTACTGACCACAAGGGCGTCAAATCTTTCTGCATCACAATATCATCATCCAAGAAAAGGATCTTGTGCATTTTGGGATAAACTTGTGGAAGATAGAAATGAAGATGATTTAGCATGGATAAATATTTTGGATTTATATAATTCAAATTGGAGGAATGTGTTAAGAGTGTAGTCGAGTGATTTGCCTTGAAATAATACTCTCTCATAGCTATGGATTCAAGTTGGTGAAGCACAAGGAAATAGGAGGAATTGAGCCATTTAAAATCATCTACATTTTCTACATGTATTTTAGCTTTCCCTGGGAGATTAAGTAAAAACCATATTTTCATGGCCCCAAAATTTAACTTGTCTGTGATGAGATGAAATACATGTTTTGATTCCTACAAAGACATGTAAATCACCTACAATGAGATCCAAATATTAAATGTAAAATGCAGAAAAACTGTTGGACTTCCAAACTTTAGAGTAATTTAAATTAATAACACTTCACCTTAGCATTCATGACAGTTGAATTCACAACCAGAGATGCAGCTAATACATTGTCACAAAATAATGCATAGTGATAAAGAGTCGGATCCTACAACTTGTCCTTTTATTTGCTTTTCAAGAGGAAGAAAGTAATAATCTATGGTCAATCGCATGGACAGACAGTGCAGGCCCTTAGGAACAGACATTTTTGCTACCTGACTTAAAAATTCACTTTGCTTTTCCAAGGTCCTTACTTGCTTGTCTGCAAACTGAAGCATGGATTGCAACTTCTTTGTTACTATCGTACAACCATAAAATTATTCTCTAGCCTTGGATAGGACATGACCCATAGCCTTGATCTTCTCAGGTGCACTGAAACATTCATATCAATTACCGGTCATGAAAAAGAGAATGAAAAGCAGAAATATTGGCACACAGACTGCAAATTTAAAAGAAACAAAGGATATGAACACCAAATACAAATTGAAGCACTTACTACTCTTGATTTAGAAGCAACCAATGTGAAAATCTAGGGGGTGGTGTTCCAAGCTTCCACAACACTCTATCACTTTAAAATAAGAATCACAGGAATTAACATAAATAAACCACACTACACAGTTACCATGTTCTGCCACTTGTGATATATTCCAGTTATATCTTGTTTCTTCCATTCTTTGAGATCAAATACATTCATCCCATATGCCCAACCTCAAGCATTAGGATCAAAGTACTTGGATATGTGTCGATTGGAAAAATTAAGGTATTTGTCAAACCGGTGAAAGCTTTCTCCACGAGTTTCCATTGAACCATTAACCTTTCCTTGAAGATCTACTCACCACAAGGGCATCAAATCTTTCTGCACCACAATATCATCATCCCAGAAAAGGATCTTGTCCATTTTGGGATAAACTTGTGGAATATAGAAATGAAGATGATTTATTATGGATAAATATTCTAGATTTATATATTTCAAATTGGAGGAACTTGCTGAGAGTGTAGTCGAGTGATCTTCCTTGAAATAATACTCTTTCATAGCTGCGGATTCAAGTTAGTCAAGCACAGGGCAATAGGAGGAATTGAGCCATTTAAAATCATCAACATTTTCTACATGTATCACAACTTTCCTTGGGGGATTAAGTAAAAACCACATTTTCATGGCCCCAAAATTTAACTTGTCTGTGACGAGATGAAATACATGTTTCTCAGATTCCTGCAAACACAAGTAAATCACCTACAATGAGATCCAAATATTAAATGTAAAATTCAACAAAATTATTGGATTTCCAAACTTTAGAGTATTTTAAATTCATAACACTTCACCTTAGCATTCATGACAGTTGAATTCACAATCACAGATGCAACCAATACATTGTCAGAAAATAATGCATAGTGATAAGGAGTTGGATCCTCCAACTTGTCCTTTTTAGGAAATTTTTCTTTTCAAGGGCAAGCAAGCAATAATCCATGGTCAATCACATGGACAAACAATGCAGGCCCTTGGGAACAGTCTTTGCTGCCAGCTGACTTAAAAATGTACTTTGCTTTTTCAAGGTCCTTACTTGCTCGTCTGCAGATTGAAGCACGACTCACAACTTCTTTGTCACTATCCCGCAGTCGTAAAGTTGTTCTCTAGTCTTGGATAGGACATGATCCATAGCCTTGATCTTCTCAGGTCCACTAAAACATTCATATCAATTATCGGCCATGACAAAGAGAATGAAAAGCAGAAAGATTGACACACAGACTGCAACTTTAAAAGAAACAAAGGATATGAACACCAAATGCAAATGGAAGCACTTACTACTCTTGATTTAGAAGCAGCCAATGCGAAAACTATTACCTTTGAGGTAGATCAAAACCTGCATTAGCCTCACCCAATGTACGCTAACATTCTTTAATACAAAGCATCAATTCATGGTATAAATCAAGATTATTCCTAGCCTGGGAAATGCTTGAATACACCCTAGCCATGATAAAATGGTCTCACATCAATCTAATAGTGGAGTCAGAATTCTCGTTCACATTCTCTCACCTCCAAATGATTTATTTTCCTAGGAAAATAGAATCTACCCCCTTGGAATGTTTGGTTGCTACGTTTTCAAGCTCAACTCATTTTTCTTCATCCTATTGAATCAGCTCTGTTGACCTTTTCTCCCTCCTCTTTTGTCTTAATTGGTGTAAGCATTAAACTACTATAAATTAAAGCATACTACGCTAAAATCTAAGAAATATAAAAAAATTCTATTGGAGAAGATTCAAAAAGGATTTTGGAAAATAATAACAATTCCCTTTTCCATGAGAACAAAAAGTAGCGATCTAGTGCAGCAAAGAATTTTACCCTCCATGAAACTTTTGTTGGACTTTCTTCAAGCTGCAAATGGTCTGCATTACAACAACCATTATCCTATGAGTTTGACTAGACATTACCTTACAATAGGCTACCAACATCATAGATCAGTTAATCAGGGAAAATCAAAACTTACCATCAAGAGAATTCTCTTTGACGTCTCGATGTTCACTTCCTGTGTCATCGTCTTGAAACCTCGTAAGATGTTCTTCATCATTGGAAGTTTTTTTCTGCACCTCTTCATTCATTTTAAACCCCTCTGGATTTTCCTTGCCTTCTTCATTGAAGGTCACACCATCTTGTTGTGAATGTAACTTTTCTGAGTTGTCTCCAGAAGTCGTTTGCCTCTGCTTGATGTACACTGTTAGAAATAGAGAAGCACCCCTGCCAATGTCAGTTTTCACTTCCTACTTAATACAACACTACTCAACTACATAGATCATCATTACATAGGTTTTCTTACATGTTCAATAGAGAAAATAACCAAAATATTCACCAATCATACCTCAAAGTTAGCAATATCCCTTTGGTTTACTTCGGAGGGATTTTCTAATACCCATGAGGAAGATAAGTCATTCTGTCCAACAATATTTAAGTTTGGAGTTCTCGAGTCCTCTGCGATATCTGTTATGACATCAATCACCTACCCAACAAATAAAATTTATTTTCAATTCTCTGCTGAATAGGGGAGAAATCAAATTTAAGATATCCAAATGCAGCAGGTTTCTTATACTTGCCTCCTTTGGGAAGAGAGAGTCAATTCTCTTTGTTAAACTCTACTTTCTCCAATCATCTACCTCTTCCTATGAACCCCACAGATAAATAGATAAGAGTGATTTTAAACATATGATAGAGCTCCAGTATCCTCAATAGTTCCTCTCTATTTCAATCCACTCAGGTTGATTAAATTTAGTTTAGGGACATTATTTATTTTCTGGGATTAGACTAATGTAAGTGCAAGTTCATTGCCTAGATCCTGAAAAAGAAAAAAATGGCCATAGAAAAATAGAATTGGTTTTCAAGATGTGTAAAACAAAATACCATTCTAACAGATCCATCTCCTGAGAAGTTGTGCCCTGCTATTTTAAATGATAAAAAATGCATAAAAGGTCAGGTAGAAAGACTTGATGGAGAAGAATATCTATAAAAGCACTGAAACGCTAAAATGGGGGTTTCTTTGCTATCATGCATATGTCAAGATCAAGATTTCATTACACATCAATAATAAAATGGTGTGTATAATATCTATCGTTTGTTTTGGCCAGTATGCTCTGAACACTGTTGGAACAAGTTGAAAGTGATATGTATAACAGAAAGTAGCTGGTGAACAAGATTGTCATTGTGAGTTGGGCCTAGGTTGGGTGGATCAGAACAAGGTTTAGCTTGACTGATGAGAAGTGGATTTAGCTTTATGGATGGAAAGTGGGTCTGGCTTGGATAATGAGTGGACGGGCAGAATGATTGTTACCCTTCCCACACAGATTCATTTACCACAAGATTCAATTCCCATGAGTAAGATGTTGAACTGAACTCTTAACAAATATATTTTTATAATACCCATCCAGCTTATGTAGAATCCAGTGCACACTTAGTACAATCCTACTCAGAATGAGGAGTGCCCAGCGAATTCGCCGAGCAGTTTCCCAGTGAATTTTCCAGTCATATGCATTTCCCTTTGTTAAAAAATGCAAAGAGTATTTTTATTTCTTGCTATCAGGATGAATGGTTTCATTATCTTTGGCAAGGGAAATTACCCTACGGGCAGTTGGCAAAACCTTTGCTCTTGCATGAGAGAGGTAAAAACTTTGAATCTTTCTCTTGGTAGGTATTGTACCGTGTTAATGCAGAGATGGAGTTCATAGCTTCACACAAATAAAATGAAAGGAAACCTATAAAGAAAATTCACAAAATGTTTGGGAAAATTCTAGAGGTGCTAAACTTTTGACAATAAGCGAGGAAATTAAGTTTGATAACATCTGCACCTTCAGATCTTGTGAAAAATCTAAAAGGAAAAGTAGGAAGAAGCTTACCAGTGAGGGAGGAGGGAAGAAAGAAGCTTACCAGTTGTAGATGTAGATGTGGAGTGACGAAACCTAGCTACCAAAAAAACCAATAGCATGACCACAAAGATAACAAGGAAGCCCACCACAACTATTCGATGTTGAAAACCCTGACCTCCCCATCCTCCATTTCTACCACACTGGTAGCCCTGCCACCCTCCATTCCACACATCTCCTCTTTTCATAGGCAGCTTTAGCTCTCAACCCTAACACCAATTTTCTCATTCTCCTCCTCCTAAAAAAATATCGAGCAATGCAACCCTTACTCAATCATAATCCTGTACATCAAACCCATATCATGGTTAGTATAAATATATGAAGTCAGCAACAACCAAAAAAACCCTTAGATCTCATATCTACTTTAGATCATTTGATAGAAAAAGTTACCAAAGGCATTACAAAATGGATAGATCAACTGATTTCATGCAATTTTGAGAAAGAAAGGGACACTGACATGGTAAAAACCTAGATGAAAATGGGAATAGGGGCCAGAAGTAGACAGATTTGAGGGTCTCTATCTCTGTTAGCCTTTTTGGTTAAAAAACCAAAACGTATAATTAAGGGAAACATTTCATTTTGATTCAGATGCCAACATAGATGTTATTATTAATGGGGATCCTCACCAGTCTGGCTGACTGTTCATACACTAAGACATAGGAAGAGGAAGAACAGGCAGGTAGCATTGGGTATATATGATGCCCCTCAGCTTACTAATTTAACTAAGCAGGTACCGACTTGGCATGCCTTACACTGAGGCAGTAAAGGTAAAGGGAATGCTAGGGGGTAATTTGATGCAAAGCAAGGGTGAATTATGGCTCCCTGAATTCACATCATGGGACTGTGTTTAAGATTCATGATTCTGAAGTAGTGAGAACACTAGAGTGCAAGCACAAGAGAGAAGCTAAACATATTGTGATCTAACATTTAAAATGGTGACTTCTTGATTAATTTCTCATTCAAAATGAAGAGAAAAATTTGATGATTTGGGGAGAGAAATGATGAGTGTTCTACTGAGTAAATGAAATACATCATTTTGAGGCCATGGATAGATCTTAATGGTCTGGGATGCCAATGTTAGTAAAACCTTACCTAAATGCCTTATTATTGCCACATGGATGAGTGTTACATTTACATTATTGATGCACTAACCATAGGGCGTTGGTATAATATTCATGGTTATGGGTACTTACAAAACTGGGTTTTCATATACATATGAAGTGAAAGGGAAGCAAGTACCCTTTCTTCAAGATATGAGTAAGCTGTAAGCTTTAAACCAGCTGACAGAGAAATTTTTTGTTAAAGAATACATTTTACACATCCTGTGTCCAATAGTATGAATCGGTTTATAAACGCTGTGTTCGATTAATGTCATAGCACTTCTAGAAGTTGTTTTGATTCTTAGAAAACATGTTGTATGTTGTCGTCTGCTTCGAATTTTCCACAAGAAACAGTTGGTCCGTTAATAAGACTCGAGTGTGCCAACATGGACTAAAGAAGAGGTTACTAGCATTGCAAACCCTCTTCTTAGATCAGTATGTCAAGTTTAAATTTAGCAGAAATTGGCAATAAAACATATGATGTTCTAGAAGCTAAAAGACAAACAACACAGGAATCTACAACTTCTTACCTCTATTGTTGTCATGTTTAGCTTACCCCGCCAGAATGGTATCAAAGTTAAGGTGAGGGCAAGGTATTAGAGCTAAGGTGAGGGCAAGCCCAAGCAAGGAAGAAAGAGATCACAAGAAGTTTTCTGACAACACTGACTTCCTTCCTCTTCAAAGATCAGTCATTGTGAAGCACTGAAACTCCTACTGCAAAATTCCAGGTTGCAGATCCCAGAAAGAAAATGAGATCAAGGCCTCATCAATCAAGCATCTCTAGGATAGAGGTTTCTGCCAAATTCTTGGTCAAATGATCTATATCTAAGGCCTTTTGTCATGAGTACAGATAGGAAGCTTTGGTTGCTTTAGGGTCAAATCTTTTATTATGAAATCACCCTTGAATTGAATTTGGTTTGGAGATAGTGTCTCACTCAGAATTCCTTCTCTGTTGTAGGTTTATATAAAATCATATATGAAGCTATAAAGTTCCTAGCATCTAAGCTCATATATTTAATATTAGTCTTGAGCTCATTGACATGAATTCGGCCTTTTATTAGGGCTTCATCTATCTCACAGAGTGGTATAAAAGGCTACAAAAGGTGAAGTATCCTCGGCCCTTGGACATCAATCAAGAGGGTTTGAAAATTAGTGTTCGTGGTTTTCCATTGGGTAAATGCTTATTGAAGGTAAAGGATCAACCTTTTTGTGTCTATGAGATTCTGATATCAAAGGAAAGGGGGTTCATGACAAATAAAGATCATTTCAATGATATTGAACTTTGAAACACAATGTTCTAAAATCTCATTTAAATAGGTATAACTTTTATTGATGTCTAAGCCAAATGCATCTCAACATTTCTTTTCATATCAACTCATTGAGGCAATCAGGACACACACGTGGTTTTAGCCTAGAGCCATCACTTTTTATATGATTTTTACATCTTGGGTTTAAAAAACCTTTATATACTCCAATTAGTAATTTCTAGTACCCATGCTCAGTGCATGCTGCACATTATTTTTCATAACTGCCAAATTTGCATTCCAACAGTTACAGCTAGGATAGAATTAGCCTTAGTCAAAGAAGTCTATTTTATTTAATGGATTCAAACTGAATTTAATTTACTATGTTTTTTACTTTCCTTTAATTTACTCTGGTTTCAATAACCATCGAATCTTCCAAAGACATAAATTCGATAATAGAACTAGAGTCAGATAGAGACTTACAGTAGCGAGAAATGGATACAGTCGAAAGTTCTTTCCCAAGGCTTGGTGAGTCAACGGTCTCCATTTTTTTTTCCCTCTTCCCCAGATTTATTAATGGCATTTGCTGCAGCAACCTCAGAGGGGTTTTTGTTGCCTGTGCTAGGGAAAATGTATGATTCCGAACGAGATGTCCAACAACCAAAGATTTTTTATCAGTTACTCAAGGCCAAAATTTCTAGAATATTTCTATCAACATCTTTCAATGCCTTGAAGGAGAAAGTTTTAAACTATAGAGAGAGAGGGGCATTTTTTGGGTGACAGTGAAAAGGAAAAGCCCTGTTTGAACCTTATGTGGGTTTGGGGTTCCATAGTGAAATCAAGGAGCCGCACAAGTTCCAGTTAGGTGTCTCATTCCCTGCACAAAATCCCAACAATCCCTTGCCTCTATCAAAATAGAAGAGAAAAATAGGATACTCGTAGCAAAACATTGGTCTCCATTGCTGAAACCTCCTCCAAAATTCAAAAATTGATGGCTTGAACAAAATTGCTGAAACCTTCTCTAGAATTCAAAAGTGCAGGGTATGAACAAAATTGCATCACCAATTGTTCTTCTTCCATTCTTGAAAGCTCCTTGAGGGTGCTCCTTGAGGGTTTGAACAAAAATGGCATCGCCCACCTTGAAATTTTATTTGGTGATTGGTACACAAGAGACAAAATGTCTTAAATAAAGTTATTAAATTGCCATGGTATGTTTTAAAAATCTCTTATGAAATATATGTATCTTCTAATGCCTCTCAATGTCTTCCATGGGGAATTTTGATTATGATACATATAATAAATAAAATGAAATTTTAAGATGAATTCATGTAGTAGTGATTCAATGGAATGGAATCATTTTTAAATGCTTTGGAAACTTTTTTTCACGATGTTTTCAAATATATTGTTTTCTAGAGAGTTTCACCTTTTTCAAAGGGGGAAGAGGCAATAGACTCTTGTAGTAGTGATTCAATAAAATGGAATCATTCTTAAATTTTTGGAAACCTTTTTCCATGATGCTTTTAGACATTTACCCTTTTTCTAAAAAGTTTCACCACTTTCAAACGGGCAAGAGGCGCCAGTCTCTTGTTGCTCTTTCACAAAAGGTGTCATGTACTCCTTGTCAAAGGGACTAGAGTGACACGCTTCAAAATGTCACATTCTCCCATGGTTTCAGTCCTGATTTTAAGCCAGTGAGGTCGAAGGGTCTATAAGCTTGTTTAGGTGTACAGTTCAAAATGGACATTTCACTGTCATTATCATCTTCAAATAAAATCTCATGGAAGAGCTCAATCTTATCTTTTTATCAATCTGATAAATATTTTACATATGGAAGAGGGTATATCTTGGCTACAAACATGGGCTATAAAGTTTTGCGTGGCATGGGATAACAATAAAAAGGTCTGTTGACTAATATAGATCCTCCTAATATCCCCCCCAGGAATAGGCCTCGGTGCAAAATGGCTACATGAATCTTCAAAGGAAATTTAGGATGAATATTGTGCTCACAAGCTAAAGTTTCATGAACAAGAGATGAGAAAGGATATTGTTGGGATGTTTAAGAAGAATTTAAAGCAATATACGTAAGCTTAGAAACCCTAAGGAGAAACCCAAGATAAACATATGAGCTATGACCCTTGTCCTGAGAGATCTAATGCTACTTCTTCACAAAAAGTCTATTATTGTTGTTCGTGGATAAAGAAAAAAAAGAGAGGGATCCTAATGATAGGGAAGGGAGAGTGAAGATGAGATAGATGAGATCGATGTTTCCCCTAGACAACGCAATTTCCCCTATCCCCCAAAGTCTGTTTCCTCTTCTTAATGAAAGAAATATTACATTAAATATGTAAATAATTATAAGCCATGCATTTTTATGCCCTTGTACATTCTTTTTGATTAACGAAAAATCTTTGACTTACAAAAAAAAAATAACACAGTATACTCACACACAATGCAATAAGAAAGCACCCATCGATGTTATGCACTAATTTAAATGGGTTTAACAGCCTTGGATGGCTCTAAAAATGATAGTTGAATGTATATGATGTTCAGTCATTTAACCAACAAAACATGCCTTCGACAATGGTAACTAGACTTACACTCCATTTATTGCAATAAAAAATCAAGTGAGGCTTTAATAATTGTAATCAAACATACAATCGTTGAACAAGCTTACCAACCTAACACAACTTTAATAGTGATAACCAAAATTGACATGTTACTAATCAATTGACCATTGTGTCATGCCTCTAACATGTGCAATTGAACATAAATGTTGTTTATGGGTTTGACCTACCTAACATATCTCTCACAATTGTAGTCAAACATGCATGTCGATTCTGTTAATCTCCTAGATAATGTTAATCAAAAATACATATTAATATCCAACCTAACGTGTCACTAAAAGTGACAATGGAATGTGCATGTCTATGGCTAAGCTAATTGACCTTATATGTTGTTCATTGAGATGATTAACACATAGCTCACTAAGCTGACCATGTTGAAAAACCGTTGGTTTTGTCATTGAACTAACATGCCTTTAATAGACACAACTAAATGTACATGATGTTACACCAGTAGACCATCATGACATGCCTTTAACAGTAGTAACAAAGTGTGCAAGTTCTGGATTGGGAAAACCAAACTAATATACCTATGATAATCATAATTGACCATACATGTTTGTTGTGATCAACCCTTCAAGTTTTCCCTTGCTTCTATACAAAATTAAGCATTCCATGCAACTCTCAAATTAACTTTGATACATATACAAATTAAGTTTGTATTTACATGTTCGATTTGTATTAAAGTGTTTTCTCTTTAAAGGTCATAGGATTCGATCCAATGGAAGTTAAGGTATGTACACATCCATAGATTAAATAGTTAAAGCATTGAATGGAGGGCATTCCTTGTCTCACAAACAAGGGGGTGTCATATGTCAACTTGGCAGCTACCGGCATTATAACTTAATATTAAATAATATTCTTATTTTTTCAATTAATATGAATGCTTCTAATATTTAATATACCGTTAAGGATATTACCCCTTGACTAATTAGTGAAGTAATTAATATTGGATGAGAGATTTGTAAGGCTGAAATTTTGGCTACCACAGGTTAAGTTTAGTGTTTGTATTATGTCAATGCAAAAGTAGATTTCACACCTCTCCAGGAATCATTCAAAATCATTTACACATACCAATCAAAGGCATTCAATAGATGGTTAAAGAAGTGGTTGGGAGGAGTTCACTGTCATATCCATCCAAGGGTTTCCAAACTATAGAAACAAGGGCATGTGTTTGATTTATGGGCTAATGTTTGAAAGATTGCTACAAGGAGAGGAGTTGGTGGGAGTCCTTATTATGAAAAGGCCCTGCACCTCTTCATTTATTTCTTAAGGTAGGCTTGAAATAAGTGATTATAGATATGTGATATATATAATATGAAAACAACAATGTAAACTTTGAAACGGGAACTCTGGCCCAAAAACCCCAAAAAAACATCAAAAACAGTGCTAAAAACGAAAAGTGTGTATACTGGAACGATGTTT
>APFE030867483.1:0-28951 GCA_000404065.3 Pinus taeda
AAAACTTTGACAACTCAGATCCAAAATACTATAGAGAAGGGTGGAAAGGTTGTCGGGTCCGCGAGGCTTATCGCATCGCAAGCCTGGAGCGGGAGGAACCTAGCATTGGTGTATTGAAATCACTGATAATGATACACAAGAGATCACGTGTTATCGCACCAGTGAAAAGGTTGTCAGAAGGCCAATAGTTAAAGTGCCAATAGTGTTAATGTGTATAGTGCATCTCTTTGATCTCTTTGAAAGTCAGAACGATAGTATATGTCTGGGTGTTAATATTTCCCTTTGTAAATCCGTCGATAATGTAATTATAGGGAATTAGCACTACAACCACTTATAACTACCGACTGTGTATTTTGTAATTCCTAACGGATTATGGTTCCGATAGTGGAAAAGAAGATTTGTTGTGAAATTTGTTCCCGCTAATAAGGGTCAGGGTGTTTTGGAAGGAAAACATGATGATTTTAGGAAAAAGAGGAAACATACGGAGCAGTTATTCTATCAATAGATGACTGATACACCAAGAGAAGAAAAAGGATAAATTCAGCTAGTATTAGAAGAAATTATATCAGGTTTTGGGCGTTTCTCCATATCGCCTGCACCCAGGACACCATCTTCCACTTCGCCTCATTGAGTTCTCTAGCAGGGCTACACTAAGGATTGAGGTAATCCTTCTTCTTTTGCTTTGTCAATCATGGATTAATATGAATATATGTGTGTCTCTTTGTGACAGTTGCAGCTAATCTTAAATAGTTTGCCTTGGGTCCCGGGAAGACCCGAGTGGGTATTTCAACCACAACCACCCGTGAATTAATCCCTATAGCAGTTACTTACTTCATTTCTAGCGAAGTTGTTAGCTAAGTCTAGATTTTTATACTAATCCATGAAACCTTCTTGGTCATATATTTGGGTTCTTTCTAAATACAACATCAATAATTCTCCTACCTAAAATTATTCAACAACTTGCATAAATTTTGGTGGGCACCAACCATAGTAAATTGGCATATTTACATTTTTTTTTACTGCATAAATAAAAGTGAGCAATAACTCTCTGTAAATATGCTTATTTATGTGAATGTAAAGAATACCTCAAGTAACTCTTAGATTAATACCTATAACATTTAAAATAATAACTCTCTGTAAATATGCTTATTTATGTGAATGTAAAGAATATCTCAAGTAACTTTTAGATTAATACCTATATTATTTAAAATAATCACTTTGCATAATAGAACTAATTTAGCATTATGAGGATCATTAACTTGCTTTAATTTTTTTATTAATTTATTATTGGTTCATAAAATTCTTAATCAATTATAACTATAAATTGTTCTCTTATAGATATAACTTAAAAATACCTATGATATTCATGGGAAATATGATGGTGCGCTGTAGCTCTTCCTGTGTCTACCCTAGCCGCATCACAAACCATGTTTAGCTGCAGTCAATCTCCGTAGAATTTTCCCTTTAGTCTACAACTTGTCATTCCTCGCCTGTACTTCCTTTCCATCTGTCAACGTTAACGGTTATCATGGAGGGAATGGAGTTTGATGCAGTGGATTACTCGCTGGATCCTTCCTCGGAACAAGCCATTTTTTGCAACCCTAACCCTCAAATGGCTCTCGTGTCATCTGCACCATCCAACTCGATTCCAGTGCTGGTTGTCTCCCTTCTCGGGCATAAGGACTCCACTCTCCACATTGGGTCCCTCTCCATTGACTCACCAACTCTTGACTGTCTGTTGTTGTCTCCTAGCACCCTTAACTTGCTAGCTTCTTGTTCATCCCCTCTGTTCGATCCTGCGCCTCCTAAAGACCTTTGTTTCTCTCAAAATCCATCCTCCCACCTAGGCCCCATACTTGATGCATCTGATTAGACTCAACAAACCTCTAAACACCCTGGATCTAGCGAGAAAACTCAGGATCTGGCTCGTCCATTAGGTTGCTTCAATAGCCCAGTAATTCAGGTTAGGTCAGCGAAGACTCATTCTGCATCAAATAAACCCTCGAACCCATTACATGATCATCCCACTGTGCCGAGAACAGGGAAAGAGAAACTAAGTGTATCAAGGCATCCGGTAAGGATTTCACCATTAAGTTTGGTGAAGGTCTCACTATGGGGGAAGCTGCCGATAGAGCAGGGAAAGTGCTGGTGGGTAGGTTAGGTGACAGAACACATGCAGTGGAATGATTGGGGTTATGGGTAAAAGAAATATGGGGACAGATCTCTTTATAGCTCTTGGAGGTTCAGACACTACCTCGTGGTGGCTTGCACTCCACTTTGCACTTGAAGAATACACGAACTTGGCTCTGGCTAGATTATGGCATATAGAAATGGCACCGATTCTGCTCAAAATATTGAGCCCTCTTTTTGATCCGGAAAGAGAGCAGATAGGAACAAGACCACTTTAGGTGTGGTTGCTAGGGTTACCTCTCCATTACTGGTCAGAAGAAGTTTTTGTAAGGATAGGGAATACCCTTGGCACCTTTCTAGATTATGACAAATCCATCGTACAATCCAAAAACCGAATGCTAGCCCACATTTTGGTGCATTTGGACAATCGGGATGGCCTGGAAGAAAAAATTACCTTGCAATGGCATAATTTCACCAAGGCATAGATCTTAGATTATGAGGGTGTTCCTTTTAGATGTCGAAGGTGCCACAAGGTTGGGCATCTGTTCAAGGAATGCCCTCTAGTCTCAAACCCCCGGATGCAACAGCAGAACAGGAAGCTGGCAATGACAAGGGAACCCCAGACAACATCAAGAAGCACTCCATGGCCGCTCTAGATCCACCTCGAAAGGTGACTCTATCCAAGCTGGTTCAGCATGACATAGGAACCCCCTCGGGCCCTCCATCCCCTCCTCTGACTCGAGCCAAGGCAGCTGTTGAAGTGGCTCGTTCAACGGGTATTCCTCTTCCCTCTTCCCCTGTTCTATCTTCTTTTTATGCATCATCTGCACAACATATGCATAACGTATCCTCATTGCACTATTCCACCCCTCCTGCATCCATTTCATGCTCACTTCTCCCACACCATTTGGTTTAATCCACCACCTCCCCTATTACCCATCCAGAGCTCTCTTCCTCTCCACCTTCTCCTCCCTCGGCACCCCCTCATCCATATAATCTCTGATCGCGCACATCCAAAGGGGAATCACATCTACCAATTTGTAACCTTGGCCTAACTCTCCCCTCAACATCCATAAAAACCCTACGGGGGTGAAAATCATACCTCTCGCATGCAATTCTTCAAGTAGGTGTTGAGGTGATCTTGAGAAGACAATCCTCATTAGACCAAGTTCTTAGAGCAAAGAAAACCCTTGAAATGGTTCCCCCATGAAATTCCTTTCCTTTAACTGCAAGGGTTTGGCTAGGACTCCCAAAAAACTAGCCCTCCGCAAACTATTTACTACTAAGCTTGTTGATATTATCCTTCTAAAAGAAGCCTTGGGGGAAGCTCAACACATTACTAGGGTTTTTCAGAATTTATGCCCGGGGTGGGATTTCATTTCTCTTGATGCTATGGGTCGATTAGGTGGTCTAGCCTTGGGATATAATCCCCGTACTATAAACCCTAAATTGACTTGGGAAGGGAAGGGGTACATTGGTATTGATTTTTTCTCTGCAGAGATGGGAATGGAGTTCCATGTAATGAATGTATATGGGATGTGTCAAGGGTGGGAGGCCTTCTGGAATCATCTCCTCAATCTCTCCCTGCCCTCACTTGACAAATTCATCTTGGGAGGGGACCTCAACTTCTCCATTGGATATAGTGAGTCTTGGGGATCATTGGCACAGATTGATCCACTCTCTGATATCATGGAAAATCTCCTTGAACAGGCCCATCTCACAAATGTTCCTATGAACAGGCCACTACCTACTTGGATGAATAGAAGGGTTGGGGAGGCAGCCCTCACCAGAAGACTGGATCGTTTTGTGATTAAAAATTTGTTGATTCAGTGTTTATCTCATTAAAGGCAATGGGTTGGGTCTGGAGGCATCTCTGATAGTTCGCCTATCTATCTAGAAATAATTGGTCCCCAATCAAGCCCAATGTCCCATTCAAATTCAACTCATCCTGGCTACAGGATCCCTCATTCATAAATCTTGTCACCAATTACTGGACACAAAACTCTCCCTCACAGTGTCACACTTGGGCTAAGGGATTTTGTCAAAATCTTCTTCAGCTCAAGAAGCTCACTATTAAGCAGGCAAAGGAAAAACATCAAAGGGATATCCATACCCTCTCCTCTGTGGAATCATATTTGGAAAACCTTATCGATGACAACAAAAGAGGTTTCTTAAGTGCTGAAGCCAAATTAAACCTGATTAAATTGGAAAATAAAAGAGCCAAAATCCTGATGGAACGAGAGGAAACTTGGAGACTCAAGAGTTGTGCAATCTGGCTCAAAGTTGGGGATGAGAACACTAGGTATTTCCAAAACTTTTCCAAGGGAAGGAAAGCCTCCAATACTATCTAGCAATTGCCCATCCCTGATGGAGGTATTACAAAAACCTTTGATCAGATTTCATAGCTGGGCATATCACACTTCCAACAACTACTCAAGGAGCCTCTTGTTACAAACCTTCCTAAGATCGTTCAAGTAGCAGGACATTTCCCAAGATTTATTGACCAGGAAATGGCAGATGAGATTACCTCTCTAATCACCAGAGATGAACTTGAAAGGACATTAAAATTGTTTCAGAAAGACAAAAGCCCTGGTCTGGATGGTTGGCCCATTGAATTCTATTTAGCATTCTTTGATCTCATTGGGAATGATCTACTCAATGTTGTTGAAGAGTGTAGGACAACTGGAAGAATGTATGAGGCAATCAACACCACCTTCATTGCTCTCATTTTGAAATCTATCTCCCATGCATCCTTCAATGATTTCCATCCCATCTCACTCTGTAATACCCTATACAAAATCATCACAAAGATCATAGCAAATAGGCTTCATCCCACACTCTCCCACCATATTTCCCCTAAGAAATTTGCATTTATCCACAATAGGCAGATCCATGAAGTCACAGGCATAGCCCAGGAAGCCATTCATTCTATTAAATCTAGGAATCTGAAAAGCATAATCCTCAAGATTAATCTTGCTAAGGCATTTGATCGGGTAAATTGGCTCTTCATCAAGATGATCCTGATCCACTTAGGGTCCCCTTTAGCATTCATAGATTGGATTATCTACTGCATAAACACAGATTCCTTCAATATTTTGATTAATGGCTCAACATCTCAATTATTTCATGTTGAACATGGGCTGCAGCAGGGATTCCCTTTGTCTCCTCTTTTGTTTCTATTAGTGATGGAAGGACTTAGTAGGCTCATCACCTCCATAAAAAGGGATGGAAGACTCAAAGGACTGAGAATGAACGAACTCTACCACCGCACACATCTGCCTTTTGTAGATGATATCTTGATCTTCCTGGATGGAAGCATCAGGGATACAGCCTCCTTCCATGATATTCTAATCCTCTGCGAAAAAGCTATAGGCATGGCTGCAAACCAGTCAAAATATACTATTATTCTGTCATATACCACCCCACAAGAGGATAGAGTAGCCCATCAGTATTTTCATTACCAATCACACAACCTCTCTAAAATGGACTCAAATACTTGGGTTTCCGGATCAAACCCCACAGCTATCGGATTGTTGACTGGATCTAGTTAGTGATTAAAATTGAGAAGAGGTTAAAAATATGGAACCATAGATATTTTTCAAGAGTAGGGAAACTTGTCTTGATAAAATCAGTACTGGAAGCCACCCTAGTATATTTGATGTCACTTTCTTGGATCCGTCGGGAAATTCTCGGTTGTATGCAATAGTTATGCTAGCAATATCTATGGAATGACCAAAAGGAAGGTAAAACATTTGCATAGGTAAGCTAGAAGAATATTGCTTTGTCAAAAAAATTGCGGGGGTGGGGGTTAAAAGATCTGCCTATTTTTTCCCAAGCTCTTGCAGCCAAGATGAGATGGTCTCTTCTCACTACAAAGAATATATGGATGACTGTGACATATCATAAATACATTTGGCTACAGCAAACATTGGACTGGGTCTGTTTACAAGACTAGCCTCGAGGGGGCATATCCATTGTATGGAAAGCAATCGTACAAACAATGCCTCTTATTAGAGCAGGCTTGGCTTGGCGCATCAACAATGGAACATCTGCTCGTTTAGGTGTCGATCCATGGATAGGTGGGGGAAAAATATACCAACTGCATCCGAATCTCATTCATTATCTCAATCACAGGAATATCACGACGATTGCACAGATTGTTGATCATGAATATTCCTGTTCAATGGCAGCATACCTGGGAATCATATCTAGTGGCATTGTCTGAAGCACATGTAACTCTCAATCAAGACCTTGACGTATTAATATGGATCCCGCAGAGCACGGGAAATACACTCCTAAACTGGGCTATAACCATCTTCTACTGGATCGTAAGCCCACGCACACTATTGCATGGTGGAAACAAATCTAGAGATTGAAAACTCCACAACAGGCACATCTATTCATGTGGAGTGTATTAAGTAATAAAAGTCCCACAGGTGAAGCCCTTATGCACAGATCTATACATGGTCCGATTTGGTGTATATTATGTAAACAAGCCTCTAAAACAAATGAGAATTTGTTCTTGCTCTGTCCAACTGTCACTCATTTCTGGCAAGCTGTTACACAACAACTCTCTATGCGGAATGCATGACAGGGTTCTTCTATCTCACAAGCATGGAATAATTGGACTACAGCTCACAAGGGAGAAAAAGCACAATGCCTACCTCTAATCATCTACTGGACCTTATGGCTCACCCAGAATCAGCTTATTTTTAAGAATGGATCCACCCGCTAGCCAATGCTCATTGCAAAGGCAGTGGTAGTCTATCATGACATCCCTGAAGAGGCAAATTCACACTCTCACAAAAACGCAGGACCTGGTTAGATTGATAAATCACAGCCGTGGGCTTTCTTTGATGGGGCTACTCAACCACATGGCTGCTGAGGGGGTTTCTTGTTATACCTCTCAGAACATCATTTCTACAAAGTCCAATTAGGATTAGGGGAGGGAACAAATAATTTTACTGAGCTTATCACCCTCAGACACTTGCTCCATTTTGCGCTTGCTCATAACTACACTTCCATACAGATCTTTGGAGACTCATAAATCATCATCAATTGGTTCAATAACAAAAATCATTGTCATGCTATTTCTTTACAAAATATTTTGGACGAAGTCTTCAATCTCAAAGCAATTTTGAATACAACCTCTTATCATCATATATACATGGAACACAAGGAAGATGCTGACAAAATTTCCAAGGAGGGCTCACTACTACCTTGAGGCTTGTGGATAATTCATGAGCAGTAGGGATCAGAGATCTATCAGTATCATCATAGGACATATATAGATCGGGAATATTATAGGGTGGAAAGGCCTTAAGTATATTATCATTTGTGTGCTAATATATAGCTGTAATCAATATGTATATATTTATATATCTGTTGATAAAGAGTCACATAGACTGAACATTGGTACATGAAATGGGCAAGGCGATACATTTTGAAACAACTATTATTTTGCAAAGGTCCTAGACCTACAATTATCGCATATGCCCTCGGCATCTACTACATGTAATTTTTCTTCATAATGAGAGATTACGATTTTTCCTTTGGAAAAAAACTTAAAAATACCTATATTATCTTAATTCCCACCACTTAAACATTTTAAACTACATCATAATAATACCATCCCATCGTTTAACCCTATAAATATCTAATATAGTACATATTCCAATTGGATGTATCTATACATATCTAAACAACAAAAGTATAAACTAAAAAATTACTAAACTATACTTCTTACATTATTCTTAATTATAATAAAAATGTCTTTACAATCCAAACTTTATCCATTTAAAATATTTTACTAAGATCTTACACTAATAATAACCACCATCTACAATATATGTGTGTGTGTGGAAAACACAAATTATGTGGCAAGCATAAAGGAAGAGGTACATATATATTTAAGAGCTTCTCATTAGGAAGTAGAATTCACATCCTCAGTAGTATTGTAGGAAGAGCTTGTTGGAGAAATATGCTTGGTAGCACAAGCATGGGGTATGTTTTGGATAAGATTGGAATGGACAAAACTATTCCATTTGATTGCTCAACACATAGAAGCATGATGGATAAGAAAGAACTCTTCCATATATATAGAAACATAATAGATGGGCTATATATATATAAAGATATGTGTGTGTGTGTGTGTGTGTGTGTGTGTGTGTGTTGCACAAAAATTATCACCATGACATTCTGCAATCTGTGTGAGTCAATCACTACTCACACTTTCTCCTTTGCAAGTCTTAAACCTCAGTTCTTCATATCAAGTCTTGAAAATAAGAGAAAGCCCTTAAAAGTCTCTAAAACTCTGGTTCCGCACTTTCTCTTAACATTACCTACGGTCCCGCACCTAATGGTCATGTCCCCTGCGCACCTAACCACTATGTCTCTATGTAATGGGTGTGAACCCCTATAAAAGTCAAAAAGGTAGAAGTACATTCTTAAAAGCTCACTTTGAGTCATTTCTGGAAGCTTCTAGAAGGAACCTTGAGGTGGCAAGTTCGCTCCTTTAAGGTTCATGCATCCCATACCTTAAGGAGCTAACCCCTTGATGTGAGGAGCTTATTCCTTTGAAGGAGGACTCTATCCCTTCAAAGGTGGACCTGTAACCTCCTTCCTTTGCACTATAAAATGGAGCATTGGGCTGGTTACTGAGGAGGTTGAAAGTTGAATATTTTTGAGGTGAAATGCTACTGGAACTTAGTCTTCCTAATTGAGCTTTTGTGAGGAGAGATTGCATACCTATTTGATCTCATTTGGAAGAGTGTGAGGCTTGTCAAAGTAGAGGAGATTCCTGTTTCGGACCCTGGGAAGAGCTTGTACAGCATCAAGGCACCAAAGGTTGTAAGGTTCTTCTATTTCAAATTTAATACAATCAAGTTTATTTTTCTCAATAAGTTGTGTTTTATGGTTTATTTTATGAATTCCTTGATCACCATGATGAACATGATTTATTATATTAGCTATGCAGGTGTTATTTGATGTGTGCTTGTTTGTGATTGCAGGTTCTCAAATGGAAACTCTTTCAGACAGTTGAAGTATGGTTGCCACAAACTAGCGTTGGACTTAAGGTAGGGTCTAGAACACCTCTTTAGTTTTTTTTAATGAATCACAATATGTTTGGAGAAAGGTAGATTCGCTTGTCCTGCTTGTTGATAGATATCTTTTGATACTAGGGAGATCGGTCTTGTCCGCAAGAACGATTTATCCGGCCAACAGTGTGTGTGTGTGTGGAAAACACAAATTATGTCCTAGTTAGACCTCTGTAAATTAAAATAATTGTCAAATCAAGTTCCCCATTAATCTTGTGCCATGGTGCCAGTATATATATTTCACACTTGGATAAATATCATACTTACAGAACCCACATTCATTTAGTAAGAATTCCAAAACAGGGTACGTGTTAGAGCTTGCATGGATAGCAAGTAAAAAATGAATAATAAGACAATTAAGTTTATTTGAAATTTGTCCAAGGAGTTTACTTTCATTCATTTTTTATGTTACCTTGTTTATAACCCAAATATTCATGCTCAAGGAAATTATATGGTTCTTTGTCAACACTATGAAACTAGCTTCGTAGTCAACTATGGTTTTTCTTTGAAAATTAAGTATAGACCAATTACTCTAAGATGCCACTGTACTTGAAAGATTGCTTCCATATTTTATTATTAAGTTGGAAAAATGTATTGGCATGGAAATAGTTATATCATACCATCCTAGGTCATTAGCTAAAACCTGTGTTAAGTGAATTTGTCCAAAGATATAAAAGAAAGCATAATTTAGTGTTATTATGAGTAAAGACAAGTGAAGGTGGTCTTGATGATTATTCAAATGTTATAATAGGTCCTACCATATCAAAAAAAATTCTTTCCTTCAAAGGGAGAACCAAAAATTGCTAAAGTATGACAACAATTAATTAAAATAAAATGAAAAAAAAAACAAAAAGAATTTATTTGAGTAAATTTTGTCATAGTTACTCTAACCGTGTTGGTTTATGAAACCAAATGATAGTTATCAAAAACTAGTGTAACTATGCATATTTCATTTGTGAAACTCGATATATTGAGAAGGTTGGTAAGCCTAATTGTAAAAATTTAAAATATTCTCTTGATAAGAAAATCGTTGCTTTGCTTATAGATGTTTCCTTGAAAAATCATCAGGGTTTAACCACATAAATTATTTGCGTATTATTTGTTTCGGTCATTATTTGTCTAACTTAAATGCTTGTACACACTCTAAAGACTAGCACATGGTATCAAACCATGGTTAAAGAAGCAAATCATTTTTTTTTTTATGAGAGTTGTTGTTAGGTGGAGCCGTAAATTTACAAATATGAATTCACATTAAGCAAATACTAGGCATGTTGAGAAAGAGTTGATCATTGGGCACATCAAACATGAGTAGACTACAGAGGAGGTCGAGTAGGTCTAGGCTTAAGTCAAACCAAATATGGCCACTGAGTTCGAGGCAAAAATTCCATTAAAACGAAAAAATAAAATAAAAAAGAGGTGTCGAAAAGTCGAAGAGAACTCCTTGGAGCACGTAATGGAGGCCCACACATGGAAGGAATTCCATGCAACAACAAAACCATGTCGCAAATCAAACTCGTCCAATTTGGAATATGTGCAATATAAATAAACCCTAGCCACAAATTAAAACTTGTGGAGTCGATGAAACCTATGGTTGTAAAGCCAAAGAGAGCTTGAGCAAGTTGAAGCCAAGTCTAGTTTAAAAGCCATAAGCAATAAATTAGATGTACCTATTTTTAAAATTTCGTGGTGTTTATTTAAAGTTTTTGGTGAACTCAATAAACACTAGTGGAATTTTTTTTAAGGGGGTATGCACACATATATCAATGAATATTTCAATAAATTAAGCATGGACATGCAAATGTGTGTGTGTGAAGTATTTAAAGAAATTGTGGGTTTTTTCTATAAAAAACGAAGTTTCTAAAAAGATTTCAAAATAGGGTTTTGAATTCATGAAGTAAGATATGTACATACATATATTTTAATTGTGTAAAGGATAATAGCAAATGTAATAAATACTAAATTTGAAGTTGAAAAATTTAATGCATAGTTTATTTTTTAAATGTGTGACACTTAAAATGAGGGATTTGTTAGTGCGGTAAAAGTTACAAAAGGCATTAGACGAAAGGAGGAAGAAACTTGCAACAATGACCGATGAAGAGTAAAAAAATATGGATGTTGGAGTCCTCAGTAAAATTTAGTTATGTCTAGTTGATGATATCTTCTTTAACATCATTGGAGAAGCAACAATAGCAAGCTTATGGACCAAGTTAGAAGGTATTTACATGACAAAGTCCTTGACAAATCAAATTTATTTGAAGAGGCATCTATATAGTTTGAAAAATGAAAGAAGGTACAAAAATTGTAGATCACTTGAATGTGTTTAGTAATCTCATTTTACAATTGTATTGTATGGATGTTAAAATCAATGGTGAAGATGAGGCAATGACATTGTTGTATTCATTGCCCGAATTGTGGAATCATTTAGTAACTTCAATTAAATTGAAACTCTTGAATTTGATTCTATTGTTGGAGCTTTTTGGTCTAAGGATATGAGGAGGAAATCAAGTATTGGAACCTCCACACCATAAGCAATGGTGGCTAGAGGTTGATCCAAAAAAAGAGGAAAAAAGTCGAGGTGTACATCCAAATCAAAGTCTAAAGGCAAAAAGAGAAAACTCAAATGTTGCTATTGTAACAAGGCTGGGCATCTCAAGAAGGATTGTTGGCAGAGACAAGAATCCAAATATGACTTCAAAAGCGAGCAAAATTCGGTTGAATCAAACTCATGTGTGATTGATGAATTTTTTTCCATCAATAATATTCCTCAATACTATGAAGATTGGATGTTAGATTATAACAGTTATCATCATATGTGTCCAAACATAATTTGGTTTTCTTCATATGAAGAAGTTGATGGTGGAAATGTTCTTATGGGTAATAACATTTCTTATAAGATTGTGGGTGGAAAGTTTCAAAATTAAAATTTTTTATGGTATTATAAGAACATTAACAAATGTTAGACATGTGCCTAAACTAAAGAAGAATATAATTTCCTTGGGAGCTTTGTATTCTAGCGTTCATAAGTTTATAGGTCAAGTTGAAGATTGAAGGTGTCCAAGGGAACTTTAGTGGTCATGAAGGCTACTAAGACAAAAAACATTTTCACATTGGATGGAAGTACTTAGATCAACAAAGAAGTTATATCATCTTAAGAGGCAACTAAATGCACTTGTTCATGACATCAACAATGGGGTCATATGAGCAAGAAAGGACTATAGGTACAAATGACTCATAAATTAATTCCAAATTTTAAACTTTTGAATTTGAATTTCTACAAACAATGTATATTTGGAAATCAATGTAAACAAGAATTTAAAGCAAGTAGTCATGTTAGTAAAGGAATTCTTGATTATATTCATTCTGATATTTGGGTACCATCCCCTACTATTTCTTTTGAAGAACCATCATATGTTGTAACATTTATAGATGATTCCTCCAGAAAAAGTTTGGTTTTATATTTTGAAAAGAAAATTTGATGTTAATACATTCAAACAATTTTTAGTAATGGTAGAAAAGAAAACTAGCAAAACATTCAAATACTTAAGAATGGATCATGAACGAAAGTTCACTTCTTTAGAATTCAAAAGGTATTACAAAGAAGGTGGGATTGTAAGACACAAAACAACTGTAGTCCCAAAGGTTAACTCAATTGGTCTAGTTCCCATTGCTAGAAGCATCTTGAGGTCACTGGGTCAATTCTCCTTGGTGCTCTCAAGGTTAGGCTCTGCTAATAAATCGATGGGAAGTGATCCTTTTAGGTGGATCTACTCAAAAAAAAATCATGGATGTAGTGGCCATTGATCTTCAGTGTATATAAACCACACATTAAAAAAAAAGGATACAAAACCATTGCATATACTGCCTAGAAACATGGCATTACAAAACACATGAACATGGCACTTGTAGAAAGAGAAAGAAGCATGCTCAGAAATGATAAGTTGCAACAAGAGTAGTGGGTGAAAGTAGTCATTGTTGCTTGTTATCTTGTAAATTGATCACCGTCAATCACAATAAATTGTAAAATCTGTAAATAGGTATGGACAAGTCATCCCTGCAATCATCCATAGTTTAAGAAACAAAGTGAGGCTGGCGCAGACCTAGAAAAGAGACACACGATATATGTAGGGTGAAGAAACATATAAACCTTGCACCATATTGTGTAAATAGAATATGATTCCAATGTTTGAGTTATATGTTCATTGATTTGCACATAATATAAGGCCATCACATGAGAGTTGATCTTTTTTCTCAATTGCATCAAATGGGCTTAAGCAATATTGTGTCTAGGAGGAAGGTTGATTGCTTGGGGAGGGAATATCTATCAGGTATTTATGGGAAGCATAGGTTAGAATTGTGGATAGAATAGGGTTAATTGAAGACAACTATCCACTATAATTATTAATAATGGCTACATTAGAATTAATAGTACTAGAAGATATGAAATAATAGTGACAAAGGCCAAGTTTTCAGTTGTCGAATGATTTTTATTTTGATAAACAATCTACTTGGATCCAAAATATCTCTTAAACAATGGAATGAATGTACACATATAACCTTTTTTAGTTCAATTGATAAGATATCATATAGTTGCAACAAATAATTATAGCAAACCACAATGAAACAAACATGAAGCATTCCCAAAATCAAGCTTGAATTGTATATCATAGCGTACAAAATACCATGCTAGAATTAAAAGAAAGTAGCATGCATTAAGAACCAAGCATTTTTTGATGGGATTTGGTAACAAAACACCTAGAATACAATATTATTTATCTCTTTTTATTAAGACAAGGATTAACATTGAGTGAACCCTTCATGGGGAACCAAAGAGTGTTCTCCTTCGTTTTTAAAGAGGTGTTACTCCTCTATCTTAAATATAATTAATATTTATTAGAGGAATCAAGAATCATCAACAAGAATGATAGTGTGAGAAAAATATCGATTCTAATATGATATTTAGAAACAATGCCCCATCTCACACTCACATTCAAAGTGAGTAAGGAACATAAAATCTTAAAGGATTGAAGATTAACATAATGATTAGAAACACTTAAAAAAAATTCTCCATTTAAACTCACTTAATAATTAGATTATTATCAATTCAAAAAATTATGGGATGACTCGACTGTAAAAATAATGCCTCATCAATCCTTTAAATGACAAATAAATATACATCCTATTTGCATCTATGGAAGACAGAAAATAATACGATGACGATTTTCGAAAGAAGAGATGTTAAACTTCTTCATAAATTTCTGAGAAGAGTATGAAAGGAATGCATGCTCAAGGTTACACATATCCAAACATTACTATATAGTCTAAAACTATTTATCCTCTAATTAATCTCTTGAAAAGCTCCAAAATTCAAATTCCCTTAGAAAAGTACTATAAAATTTGTGACCATTGTGTTGGGTCTAAAATGCGGATGCAAAATAGATTTTCATTTACCATCAATCCGGGTAAGTAAACTTCGAGGATCATCCAATATATATGGACTTAGAGACAAACTAAACTAAGATAGATGAAGAAATGCCAAAGCTCCCTTACAAGAGGTCTTTCATTGGGATCTCCAACACCTATTTATTCATTTAATCAAAATGAAATCTAAAGACATTGCGACAAGTGTAAGAAATATTAAAGCTCCCTTAAAGGAGACTATTCATTAATATTTCTAATCGTCTTAATCAACAAACTATTTAAACTAATGAAATTAAAGCACTTAAATCTAATTCTGATTGATTACATGAAATATTAAAGCTCTCTTACAAGAGACTATTCATTTATATCTCAAGCATATAAATCAGAAACTTAAACTAATGAATCAAACATTAAATAACAAATCAGATTCATTGAAGGAAACATTAATACTTACTTACGAAAGGTCATTCGTTAATATTTCAAACATATGAACCTAATAATGTAATCTAATGATTCACAAACAAACATAAAATAAAAGCCTACCAAAATAAAAGTGTACTTGCTAGGCAATGGGGATCCTTCCAATGATTCACAAGCACACCAGAAGAGAATTCAAATATAGAGGATCAAAGAAGCTCCATTTTATTCATCATGATTTTCAAAGTACAATGGCTATAAGCTCATATGGTCCAAACCAAAATTATTCTAAATTCTACTAGGTTCTAAGATTCTAAAAATTAGGATTACAAAGAATGAATATTACAAATGAAGGAGATAACACTCCTATTTATACAAAAGCTATTATAATAAACTCATAAATGTAGACCCATTGTTTCCTCCTTTGATACACATATTTCTCAACCAATGGTGACACATAACCCTATCCTCCATGATCTCCTCCATGAGGTCCATGATCTTCTCCATGAGGTCCATGATCTCCTTAAATTCGAATTTGAGCATAGAGTGCCACATACAGATGCCTTGGAAGCTTCCTTTGTACCTACACATGTCAAATTTCTCATTCCAATTGTTAGGCATAAGTATATGGACATTATTTTCTAAATTTTAACCACAAATTCACTTAAAAATACTAAGAATTAATATTGTTTTGGAAAACACAATGGTAACCCATTTAATGATGAAAGTGAAGCTAATGTGGTGACATGGTGGTGGAATAGAGGTGAGAAAATGGTGAATGAAGTGAAAGTGGATGTATTTTAAGGATAATTCTTAGGCCCAACATACCCCCAAACTGAAGGTATTGCATTTCCTCATGCAATATATTACATTACTTTTGATACTTGAGATTTTTGGCTTAAGCTTTGCATGATATCATTTACTAACACTTGCAAAGTGTGTTTGTTGAATTACAACTTGGTTGGTTCTTGTGTTTCAACCAAATTATGTTTGTTGCATTCAATGTATGATCTTTGCATGATAATGTGATTTTTATTGCAAGGTATTTTTGTTGGAATGCTTCATGGTTGGTTCTTGTGTGACAACCATGATTGTGTTGGCATCCAATTAGCTTTTAAGTGCTTTTTACAAAGCCATTATATGCTCATGATGATTTAATAGTAAATATACTTGGAAAGTATGCGGGTTTTAGAATGTGATATATGAATATGGAAAAATATGAATGTGACAAAGTATGAATGTAAATGTATCCCCCCTCCCAAACTGATGGTTTTGGCAATTTTATGAAAAGAGGAAATGAAGTTTTTCCAAAAATTATCACTCTAGCTTTCAAGGAATTAAATGGTTAAAAGTTAGAAAATATCATACCTCAACTTACCCTTTCAAAAATGGATGAGATTTGTGCATGTGTGGCTGCAAAATTCTGATCATAGTGTTCTTTACTTGGCTGTGAAAATGGTGGATGAAGTTGAAAAGGTGAATCTTTTATTGTTGCTGCATCTACTACTAAATCTGCTGCTAGATCTTTTGTTGAATGTTCGGAATTTGCTACTGAATGTGGCTGAAAATGTATAAGGCTTGGAAGGTATACAAAATTTAGAATTTACACTTCCCCCCAACCTTATTTATTGACGTGTCCTTATACTACAAAATGATTGGTCTTCAAGCCTTCAAAGGAACCATCTCATTGGCACATTTCTTGTCATGTGAATAAATGTTTTGGTGTCGAACATACCAAGAAATCGTTAACTTAGTGGCCAATGATGGATGCCACTAGTCAACACGAGAGCTCCCATCTTTGATGTGGATGAGAGTCAAGATGCCCCGAACACATCTTTCTAAGTATGAATGAATTTGTTGTTGTTGAAGACTTAGAAGATCCGACGAACGAGGGACGTTGATGTATTCCCTTGTTTATCAGAATGATAGCTTGCCCTTAAGGCATGCAAGCTTCAAGGTGTTTCTAGAATAGTATTTAGACTCAAGGACTATGGACTCAATGGTGTATGTAAGCAAGGTTTTATTTGCAAGGGTAGTGAAACAGAAACTGATAATGATTATGTAACGTGGAACAAAAAGATTGTAAATGAAGTGTATGTGGATAATGAGAAGTGGGTTAGGATTGATGAAAATGTAATGAAGTGTATGTGGATAATGAGAAATGTATATTGACACTTGCTGGAAAAAAGTGAATTATAGCATGAAAAATCTCAAAAATAGAATTATGCTCATTAATTCTGGAATATTTGCTAAAATAGTTGAGTTTGACCAGCATTGACCAGCCACTTATAGACGTCGAATTCAAGTGTCGATAGGTATTTCACCATCCTTGTACGTTTAGGAGTAGCCCCCAAGTCTTCGAATTTGCTAATATGTCATGCAACATATCAAACCATCAAAACCTTACAGGAAATTACAAGAACTTGTAATTTTATGGAAATGTCATTCTTATGATCATGGTCTTGTTCTTTAGAATTTCTCATGAAAATAGTCTTTCGAAGACAAATTGTCATCACAATTTAATCTCCTTAATGATCACTTGATCATCCGAAACCTGCTAAAAAAACTTGGCATAAAGAACATAAGTTTGTTTAAGAAGAGATGACCATTCCCTTCCTGATTCTTACGCAAAAATTGTATGCCAAAATTAAATAGATTAAATAATATCAAATGCATAATTTTAGTCCAGTTCATGAGTTAATAACAATTTATTTTTAATGAAAATAACCATGAAAAGTAAATCAACTCCCTATTCCATTGTGGCTCTCTTTTGTTAAGGCATGAAATTCATGATCTATCTTTTGATTTTTGTAACAAGATATGAATTTGCTATGAAGAATGTATGGTTATAACCTTCTGGAATGAGCTTGACCTGGTTTATTTATTGTCTAATTTTACAAGAATATTGGCTTGTAAAATTTTCCATCTATTTACTATTGATTGTTACCTTTAACTAACTTCATGGAAGTACCCATTCTTTAATAAATATAATATAAAATTCATTGTGCTAAAGTTGGTGCTATTGAAGTTATTTGAAGCATGCTTCTATCTATGGATTGTATTCAAATGCCTCCTCAATAATGCTTGGAGGATTCCCTTAGAGATGTTTAGGGGAAGTACAATTGAATTCACCAAGCTTGTGATGAAGCAAGCATTATGAGGGACATATGGGAAAACTTGTGCAATGCCTACGATCTCCCTGGCCTTATTTTTATGAATGCAATTATGTTATTTAACAATTGATCAACATACACAGTGAGTAAATAAGAATCAAAGTGTGGTTTCTAGATATAAAACATTTTTCATCATAGTAGTTTGCCAGAAACGCATAGCAATTTTGAAACATAATTTTAAAACTTGCTTTCTTGCCAAATAAAAATGAATTTCAAAAAAATAAAATGTGGGGTTTTCTCAAAACAGGGGCAGTTATAAAACCCAGAAATGATTTGCTCCAATTCGTAACTGATTGGGAGATATGTGGAGTTTTCTCGAGCCTTATTTGACAAACTACGTGTGGAAAAAACGGTTTTTAATTAATGCAAAGACTGTCCTGCAAAATGTGGTATTAGAGATATTGAAGACTACGGAGAAACTAGGTTCCACACCATAAAACCCCAGCCATTGGTTTTTTAATCCCTGCTTACTATTCTTGAGTTGATTTCACCTTATGTCGACTGTAATTTCAAAATTTATGGAAGTATATGGAAAACATAGGGATGAGCTTAAAAAAAAAGATAATTTGTTCAATTGCAGCCTATAGATTAGACTCCATATTAAAAATCAGGATTTGGCCCTCCAAATTCTAGAAGATCACTAGACTTCAAATGATGGAAATCGATCTACAAAGACTTAACGAAATTCTTCCCCAAATTTGTGTTTTCTTGGTCCTCCAAAAGAGAAATAAATTCAGCCTGATAGAGATATATCTCAGCCTAACAATACTTTTATCCTCCAGCAACAACGAACTTCCAATCGATAGAAGGTACTAAATATGGATGTAGTACCATTAAGATGCAAATATGATAAGTAAAATAGGAGTAAAGATAATTGTGGTTTTACAATAAATATTGAGCACATAGACCTTCCTTTTCATCACTAATGCGAAACACTTTCACCAACTTATAGAAATAAAGAACAAAGATTCATCTTATAAAACTAAAAAATAAAAAAACCAACAATTTCCTTCGAAGTGCTCAACGTTGGTGGTCCTTCATGCTTCCAGGTGACTAGCATGCATACGTCCTTTACCGGCTGAAAGGTTGACCTGCAAACAATTGCTCCTTATATGAGTGGTTAACCTGTAACGATATTCACTCTTTGGCTCCTATTGGTGTGCACGAAGGAAAGCTAGAAAGCCAATTCAATATTTGCAATGGAGCGAGTGAAATCACTGGAGAATGAGTTAGGCTGATAATTATCAATATCTTCTCTAATTAGTGGCTTCACAAAATCTGCATGCAATCATCAAATCGCTCAAATCGTTTCACAAAATCTGCATGCTCAAATCGCTCAAATTGTGGCTCAAATCGCTATAAGGATAAGAGTGATTGGTGAGCCAGATGTGATGTAATGGAATCATGTGTACAACAGTTCGGATGACAAGTTGATGGCATGATAAATAAAACTACATATAGCTTAATGCGCACAATTTCCTCTCTTTCCGCTCAATGTTTCAAATGTTCATGAGCTTGAAGACTTTCTTATCAATGAGTGCATGTTCTCGAGAATTGTGAAATGTGACTTCTTGGATTCAAAATCCAGGCCGCCAAGACACACCATGTATTGCTAGATTTATAGGGTTTAATAAAATCTTAACATTCTGCGTATTCATGTCTGTGTGAATTCATAAGTTAAATATATGCATGTATTATTGTGTGATATATTATGGCGTCGAATCAACTGTGTGTATATTCAAGCCGAGCTGGATCTATGCAACGTTCACAACAGAACAATGTGTATGTTGCAGACATCATCACGTGGATGATCAATGGGAAGTATTGATCACTGTAGATTTTTAAGCTCTAGCGCTATAAGAGCTAATAGAATTGTTTATGTTTTGTGTCGATTTCAAAAATCTAAGAGTGAGAATTTCCCAATACAGGTTCAATTTTGAAGCTCCAAAGCTAGTCTCACAAGCTAGTTGTTTCTAACTCATAGTAGTTGGCTTCACACGCAGATGAATCTCTGGGTTGCATGCTAGCGTTCCTAGTGAATCTGACGTGATACTGGAATTCTTACTGAGCGTAGGGACCTAATAATCCTTTACAACTCAAGTTCGACAGTTCACTAGTTGGAACAAGTTTCACAGTTTACTCAAGCACATTCACACCAAACGTTTATTCAAGCATGAATGAAAGGGTCCTAAAGAACCACGATTTCCTCTCAAACAGTTAAGAATTCATGGAAATTATTATGGGTTATGTAACTTATTCTATTCCAGAAAAACCCATGTCTTCATTTTTCCTGATTTGTTTTGGTTTGATCACAAAACATGTTTCAAAACAACATGTCAAAACCACTACGTCTTCTAGCAATGTTGTAACAAAATCAAATCAGTTAAGTCATGACTCAATTCCAAACCCATCGATTCTTCTATAAATTGTGATCTACGTGGGAATGAATTCAATTCATGGTCACATGAAATTCCACTCTGAAACCCATCGAGATAGCAGTGATGCCCATACGGAAGAGTCACAACAAAATCAGACACAAGATTGATAAGAAAGTGAGAATGATGTTGAGATTGAGGTTGACCATCGAAACAGGAAATCAAGCAGGACTGATAATTGGATGAAGGGAATGGGATCCAAGAGACCTAGCTGTGCAACCCAACATGGCACATGTTGTCCACAATTAAGATCAAATGCAAAAAAGGATCTCATTATTACATAAATTATGAGTTCCAAAAATTCAGAAGCTGAGAACAAAGTAAATGTAGAGAAGTTTCAACTTCCTGTTAAATTTTTTATATGCAAACTTGGCTTGCTTGAAGAAATGGTCCCAGTGCATACAAGACCTAGCCTAAGAGGAAATATGTTTTTTTAATCAAATCACTAAACTGTAGATTTCATTTTCAAATTTGAAATCGAAAATAAACGATTTTTTTTTTAAATGATTTTGATTTCTTATAATGTTGTAGTTTTAATGATTTGTGCAATTTCTGAGCAAGAGTTTTTTATATTATTTTTGAAAATAAATCAATATATTTTTTGATCTTCCTGATCGCTTGAAGCGCACGAAGAGAGCATACTACTATATTGATTTGTTTTTATTTTTATTTTTGCAAGTTAGCGTGGATGAAGTGGCTCTTACTAATTTATTTATGGGAAATGTTGATGATATATTTTCTTTTTTTGAAAACAATACTAAAAGAAAACTCTACGAGATCTCATTTTATTTTTCTAGTCTATTCTACCTTTAACTTGAAGGATTATTTATTTATTTATTTATTAATTTTTTTTTTAATTTCCTAGGTAAAAAAATGCTTCTAGTGAAGCCACCTACAGACTAAAAATTCGAAAATGCTCACATGAGAATTTAAAATTTTTACCTTATGATTTGCAAACATGTGATTAATCTGTCTTGTTCTTGGAGTTGGTGCAAAGTTCTTTTGAAACCAGTCCTCAATATTGTCCTTGCTCTCCAAGAAGTACCTGTTCAACATTTTCAATTTTCTCATCTGTATATGGATTAGTAAGAAATGGGGGGTTTTAAAAAGACTGAATTTAAAACTAACTAAGTATGAGAATAAAAAATGCTCCAATCTTGAACTCCTTTATGAAGATCCTACTGTCACCAGGTTTCACAAGTTAGTCCATAAAAATAAATTGCAATAAAAGTAATTTCCTAAGTCTATTTGCAAGTCATCCTCCCCGGAAATGATGCCAAAAATGTTGGGTCTAAAATGCGGATGCAAATTAGATTTTCATTTACTATCAATCCAGGTAAGTAAACTTCGAGGATCATCCAATATATATGGACTCAGAGAAAAACTAAACTAAGCTAGATGAAGAAATGCCAAATCTCCCTTACAAGAGGTCTTTCATTGGGATCTCCAACACCTATTTAGTCATTTAATCAAAATGAAATCTAAAGAAATTGTGACAAGTGTAAGAAATATTAAAGCTCCCTTACAGGAGACTGTTCATTAATATTTCTAATCATCTTAATCAACAAACTATTTAAACTAATGAAATTAAGCATTTAAATCTAATTCTGATTGATTGCATGAAATATTAAAGCTCTCTTACAAGAGACTCTTCATTTATATCTCAAGCATATAAATCAAACATTAAATAACAAATCAGATTCATTGAAGGAAACATTAATAATTTCTTATGAAAGGCCATTCGTTAATATTTCAAACATACGAACCTAATAATGTAATCTAATGAAATTCACAAACAAACATAAAATAAAAGCCTACCAAAATAAAAGTGTACTTGCTAGGCAATGGGGATCCTTCCAAGGATTCACAAGCACACCAAAAGAGAAGTCAAATGTAGAGGATCAAAGAAGCTTCATTTTATTCATCATGATTTTCAAAGTACAATGGCTATAAGCTCATATGATCCAAACCAAAATTATTCTAAATTCTACTAGGTTCTAAGATTCTAAAAATTAGGATTACAAAGAATGAAGATTACAAATGAAGGAGATAACACTCCTATTTATATAAAATCTATGATAACAAACTCATAAATGTAGACCCACTATTCCTTCCTTTGATCCACATATTTCTCAACCAATGGTGACACATAACCCTATCCTCCATGATCTCCTCCATGAGGTCCATGATCTCCTCAAATTCACATTTGAACATAGAGTGCGATATACAGATGCCTTGGAAGCTTCCTTTGTACCTACACATGTCAAATTTCTCATTCCAATTGTTAGGTATAAGTATAGGGATATTATTTTCTAAAGTTTAACCACAAATTGACTTAAAAATACTAAGAATTAATAATGTTTTGGTAAACACAAAGGTAACCCATTTAATGATGAAAGTGAAGCTGACGTGGTGACATGGCGGTGGAATAGAGGTGAGAAAATGTGTGAATGGAGTGAAAGTGGATGTATTGTAAGGATAATTCTTAGGACCAACACATTGTAAGAATCTAAATACAAGCTACTAAATTTGTATAGGTGGCATAAAAGCCCATGTGGATTAGGTTTGCAATATTTGAGAGAACATAACTGGGGTGGTATCAACCCCAACATCATAACCTTTAATATTGATGAAAGAGAAACAAACATGCAAAATGGTTGAATAAAAGGGGTAGAGTGATACATGATAAATATGGATCAACCAAAAATGGTTTTCAAGGTTTTTCCCTTTTGAAGCAATGAACCCTTGTTTCATCTTTAATCCTCATATAGATAAACTCTCAATGCTTTCAAAATGATCTTGTTGATGGTTGAAACACTATTAGAATTTGAAGTTGATATTGGCACTTGGTGTATGATTCTTAAGTAGTTCCTTTATTTAGAAATCACTTCATTTATTTGATTTATCTCATCATACTTTACAGAGTATCAAACTTAGTTCTTAAGTTTCAACCCTGTACAGAAATTACCTGCATACAAATTCTAAAACACAGAAAATAAAATATGCGAGAGAATAACACATAAAACATATATACACAAATATTTTCCCTTGGATCCAAAAACCTGGACTACCAGCTTGATTTTTTGTTATATTCCTTTCAATACCATGGACTGAAAACCATCACATCCAAAACCATGGACTGAAAACCATCGCATCCAAAACCATGTCCAAAAACCATGCACAAAACCATAGGTAGGTCCGCCCAACCTAATATAGGGTCCAATTTTTTTTTACCTAGGGTGCTGCCCCAGACCTCGTAGAGAGGGGGTGTCCGCCCCTTTCAATCCCCCTGTGACCCCCCCTCTACACAATTGACACAACGAAGGGGAGGCTTCGCCCCCCCCTCTAACCCCTCGGTTAACTACATAGGCTAGTCGTGGAAAGAATATAACACAACCCAACATTCTCCCACTTGTTGTTTTCTTTCCACAGGGGGCCACAAGAGAGTTGTCATTTATCCTGCTCAATACTCCCACTGCATGTCCAATGTTTGGTCTAGTACAGACCATTGCATACATCAGGCTACCGACTGCACTTGCATATGGAACATGGGACATGTCCTCTTCTTCTTCTTGTGTCTTGGGACACTGTTCAAAAGATAACTTTACACCTATAGGAATAGGAACCTTCACCGATTTACTATCCTGCATATTAAACCTCTGCAGTATTGTCTCGACATACTTCCTCTAATTTAACCAGAGCTTCCTTTTTGCTCGATCTCTTTTAATTTCCATGCCCAAAATATAGTTTGCAACACCAATATCTTTCATGTCGAATTTGGAGGACAATTGGGTCTTCAAATCTTGGATAATTTCTTTGTCATTTCCAACCAGCAACATATCATCCACATACAAAACTAGATAAATAACATGGTCACCAATTGATTTAAAATACACACAGTGATCTGCTTCGCTTCTGGTGAAGCCAAGTTCTCGTATAAATGTATCAAATTTCTGATACCACATCCTTGGTAACTGTTTTAACCCATATAAAGAATTCTTTAACTTGCATACTAGTTCTTTCTTACCCTTCACCGCAAAACCTTCAGGTTGCTTCACGTAGATCTCCTCTTCTAGATCCCCATGAAGAAATGATATCTTCACATCCATTTGTTCTACCTCAAAATCAAAAGCAGCAACAACAGATAAAAGTAATCTAATAGAAGCTACCTTGGCAACATGAGAAAAATAATCACCAAAATCAATTCCTGACACCTGGGAATAAACTTTTTGCTACCAACCGAGCTTTGTACTTCTCCACCTTTCCTTTTGCACTTGTCTTCTTCTTGAACACCCATTTTCTGCCAATGGGTTTCCTTCTAGCCAGCAACTCCACGAGATCCCAAGCTTCATTTTTGTGCAAAGATGCCATTTCATCAACCAAGGCCTCTTTCTAGAGTTTTCCATGCTCTGAATCTACTGCTTCCTTCACAGTTCTGGGATCATCATTAGTAATAGATAAAGAAAAATTTGAACGGAAAGTAAATGGACTATACCTTTCTAGCTGCCTTCTTTCTCGAATTGATCTTCTCACACCTGGAGTTTGTGGCTCTTCATATTCTGATTCTTCTGTTGTAGAGTCTAATTCTTCCTCCTTTAGCTTAAACTCTATCTTCTTAAGATCCTTTGATGGGACTTCATGTTTAATAACATTTTTCACCTCTCTGAACACCAAATCTCAGTTGTACACAACCTTCCTTGTTATTGGGTTCCATAATTTATAACCCTTTAAACCATACTTATACCCAATAAAGATGCACTTTTCAGATTTACTATCCAACTTGGTTCTTTTCTCCTTTGGAAGATGTACATATGCATCACATCCAAATACCCTCAGATGTGAAAGAGAGGGTTTCTTACCAGTCCATATCTCTTGTGGAGTCTTATCCTCCAACATTGATGAAGGTGATTTGTTGACTAGGTAACATGTTGTCTCCACCACCTCTGCCCAGAATTCCTATCCAAATCTGGCACCACTGGGCATGCTTCTTGCCCTTTCCCTCAACATCTTATTCATTCTTTCTGCAACACCATTTTTCTTAGGTGTGTATGGAGTAGTCTTTTGTCGTGTTCTACCACACTTCTTATAGAATTATTCAAATTCCTTGCTGCAAAACTCTCCACCATTATCTGACCTCAACACCTTTATTTTCTTTTCTGTCTGGTTTTCCACCAGAGCCTTAAATTCTTTAAACTTGTTAAATAATTCAAAGTTCTTCTTAAGGAATATATCCATGTATTCCTTGAGAAGTCATCTATGAATGATACATAGTACACAAACTTACCCGGTGATGGAACCTTCACAAGTCCAAACACATCACTATGCACAAGCTCTAATATATGTTTCACCCTCTTACCAGCAGAGGGAAAACTCACCCGATTCTGATTCCCATATACACAATTTTCACAGAAATAAAAATCCAGAGTTATTACTCATACCTTCTACCATACCTTTACCATGAAGTATTTGAAGGCCTTTCTCTCCAATATGTCCAAGCCTTTGATGCCACATCATGTTCTTCTCTCCAGAGACCACTTGATTTTCTGTTCCTCTTTCAGGAACCACAGAATTTTTGCACCCATCAAAAATTGTGCTACTTTGCAGCTTGTACATAGTTCCAATTTGAACTCCCTGCATCAATACCAATGCTCCCTGAACCATCTTGCAGGTATCCTTCTCGAACACTGTTTTTACACCTGCATCATCCATCATTCTTACAAAAATCAGATTTTTGGTCAATGCAGGAATATGCAGAACACCCGGAAGTGTTCTAACCCTTCCACCTTGCAACTTCAACTTTACTTTTCCGCGACCAATGATTCTAACTTTCCTGTCATCCCCCAAGAAGACATCACCACCATCATATTTCTTATACTCACAGAACCACTCTCTATGGGGAGTGAAGTGAAAGGATGCACCTGAGTCAATCAACCATGCCTCGTGATCTACATGTGTACTTTAAGAAGCCAAGTACACATACCCACCTTCATCTGAGGTAGTTTTCACCTCTACAGAAGGATCATTATCAGATCCCTTTCCTTTTTCAGGAGCTTTAGATTTATAGTCCCTTTTGTAGTGCCATTCCTTTCTGTATTTCCAACACACCACCTTTACAGGTTTTCCTAGAGATTTAGATCTCCCACTCGATGACCTTTTTTTTTTTTTTTTCCGGGACTATCCTCATACAGATAAGGCATCACCATTCTGTCTCTCCATATTTTTCCATCTCATCTCCTCCGTTAGCAAGGATGAGAATATTTCATCAAACTGCAAGGTAGCTACATTGCTACCTATTGCAATAACCAGGCTATCCCACGAATCTGGTAGAGAACACACCAAACTAATGCATTTATCTTCATCTAAAATTTTAATATCAATAGACAATAATTGACTTACCACAGTATTAAATGCATTCAGATGCTCTATCACCGAGTCTCCATCTTTCATCCTCAGGTTATACAACGTTTTCCGTAGGAACAATTTATTCACCAGAGACTTAGATTGATACAAAGTCCCTAACTTGTCCGACAAAGCCTTCGCCATAGCTTCCCTTGATACATTTAGCAATATTGAATCTGAGACACACAATTGTATTGTGCTCTTTGCTTTCCGATCCAACTTCTTCCATTCTTTATCAAACACTCTCATTGGTTTAGTACCTGGATCTACCGTGATCCACTGATCTTTATCCACCAAAAAATCCTCCATCTTGAGTTTCCATAACTCAAAAGTCTGGCCATTAAATTTCTCGATCTCTATCTTTCCACTACTCACCATCTTCTTTTAGCACCGGAATTGATCCTGCAGATCCCCCACTGAATAGGGTCTACCACAGACCCAAGCGAAACCCCTCAACAACAAAGGCATCCCCTTGAAGCCAAAATTGTTGGGTTGTGTTATATTCTTTCCATGACTAGCCCACATAGTTAACCGAGGGGTTAGAATGGAAGCGGAGCCCCCCCTTTGTTGTGCTGATTGCGTAGCAGGGGGAGTCACAGGGGGTTTGAGGGGTGCAGGTAACCCCACTTTGTGGGGTCTGGGGCAGCGCCCCAATATTTTTTTGTTTTGGACCCTATTTTAGGTTGGGCGGTCCTACCTATGGTATTGTGCATGATTTTTCGCACATGGTTTTGAACATGATGGTTTTCGGTCCATGGTATTAGATGCTTTAGCATGTATAAATATGTATTGTAACATTGAAAGAAACATAATGAAAAATCATGTTGGTAGTCCCGGTTTTGGGATCCAGGGGAAAATCCCTGTGCATATGTGTTTTATGTGTTATGCTCTCGCATTGTTTACTTTATGTGTTTTAGAATTTGTATGCAGGTAATTTTTGTATAGGGTTAAAACCTACATTTGGTATCAGAGTTGTTTTGGCTTCAAGGGAATGCCTTTGTTGCTGAGGGGTTTTGCTCGGGCCTGTGGTAGACCTTGTTCAGTGGGAGATTTGTGAGATCGATTCCGGTGGTGAAAGAAGATGGTGAGGAGTGGAAAGATAGAGATCGAGAAATTTAATGGTCAAAGTTTTGAGTTATGGAAACTCAAGATGGAGGATTTGTTGGTGGATAAAGATCAGTGGATCACAGTAGATCCAGGTACTAAACCAATGGGAGTGACCGATGAAGAATGGAAGAAGTTGGATCGGAAGGCAAAGAGCACAATATGATTGTGTGCCTTAGATTCAGTATTGTTGAATGTATCAGGGGAAGCTACGGCGAAGGCTTTATGGGACAAGTTAGGGACTTTGTACCAATCTAAGTCTCTGGTGAATAAACTGTTCCTGCGGAAAAAGCTGTATAAACTAAGGATGAAAGATGGAGACTTGGTGACAGAGCATATGAATGCGTTTAATACTGTGGTAAGTCAGTTATTATCTGTTGATATTAAAATTTCAGATGAAGATAAGTGCATCAGTTTGTTGTGTTCTCTACCAGACTCGTGGGATAGTCTGGTTATTGCAATGGGTAGCAATGCAACTGCTTTGCATTTTGATGAAATAGTCTCAACCTTGCTGACAGAGGAGATGAGACAGAAAAATATGGACAACCAGAATGGTGATTCCTTGTCTGTACGAGGACGGTCCCAGAACAGAAACAAAAATAAGTCATCGAGTGGGAGATCTAAATCTAGAGGGGGATCTAAATCTCCAGGAAAACCTACAAAGCTGGTGTGTTGGAAATGCGGAAAGGAAGGGCACTTCAGAAGGGAGTGTAAATCTAAATCTCCTGATAAAGGAAAGGGATCTGATGATGCTCCTTCTGTAGAGGCGAAAACCACC
>APFE030867484.1:0-92016 GCA_000404065.3 Pinus taeda
TTTAGACATATGGATCATGTCTATGGATTGCAAGTTGCTGTTTATGGATGATTGATCAAGTTGGAAAAAATAGATGGACTTCTATTTTTATACCACAGCGGAGTGACACCACAGCGGAGTGACTGCTCAGGCTAAATATAGAACAGTCAAATATTATTAGCTCATAATAATATTTAGGCTATAAACTTTGTCTTATTCTCTTGGAGCACTTCAGGATGAGCTACGGATGTGGTACATGCAGATCCCAGAAGGAAATACGTGGTTACCTATGGGATGACTAATATTTGCATGCAGGACTTCAGTTAGAACTCAAGTGAGTTGAGATTAGTGGACTGGAGGTGCAGTTGATGGAGTTGTGTTCAGTTTAGCTTTGTTAAACTGGTTGTATTTAGTCTAACTGGAAAATAGACTAGAGATGAGTTGGGTGGATTAGTTATTAATTAATTCACAAGTTATTAACTCATAATACAACTAATGAATACATCAGTTAACTCAGTTGCATGTCAGTGCATGTTCAGTTCAGCAGGGACAGGTGTTAGAGAATCAGATTGCTATCAGTTGTGACTATAGTTGTGCATCAGATCTTGCACAATCAAGGGATTGAGTATGCCAATGAGTTTGCTCACGTATTTGCCCACATTGTAGCTTGTGCTCACGTGATTTTTCCAAGTAAATACGTGGTTGCCTTGGAATTATCATCAGTTCTTGAGCAAGTATTGAGCAGCGGAGGCAGGCAAGCAGCGAAGGAGATTTGAGCCAGTGATTGATTCAGATCTGAGCTGTATTGTGTGTAACAGAGGTGGAGATACTTGTGAGAAGTATTATGCTGTGTAATGTTACATGGCTCAATCATTAATATACAGATAGTTGGGGTTTTTAGCGAGATGCTTTCCCCGGGATACATACTGTGTTAATGTGTGAATGCTCTTGATGTTTTTATTGTTATTGATGCTGCTATATTGATGATCAACGTAGAGGAGCTTATGTATTGTGTATGTTTTCCACAATAGTACATGATCAGGATAATCTCTGTTGAATATGTGTTAAATTATTCAAAATTTCTACACTATAGTCGGGCCGTTGAGCATTTCGGGGTCGAGAAAATGGTGGCAGTACTACAAAGGTATTTCTATTGGCCGAATCTTCGATAGGATGTCGAGAAGTACATTAGATTCTGCACTACCTGGCCATTGCCAAACCGACCATCAAGAAGCAAGGCCTCTATAGTCCACTACCTACCCTTAGTCGACCTTGAGAATCCATCTCCATGGATTACATGTCGGGCCTTCCTTCTACTAAGCATGGCAATGAATGTGTTTTTGTAGTCATCGACAGATTCTTGAAGATGGTCATTATGGCGACTTGCAAGAAGAATATCACAGTGGAAGCCACTGCTAAACCATTCTTTGAACGAGTGTGGGTACACTTTGGGATCCCACAGTCTATTATCTCAGATTGGGATAGCAGGTTCCTCAGTACATTTTGGTTATGTCTCTGGTCGATGCTAGACACCAAGCTCACTAAGTCCACAACTTTCCATCCCCAAATTGATGGCAAGATAGAGGTCATCAACCATATGATCGTACACATTCTGCACTTGTACAACTCAAAGAATCCACGCACATGGGATGAGAGCCTCCCCTATGTCCATCACAACTATAACCAGGCTATTCATAGCTTGACTAGCCATATCCCTTTTTAGGTGGGCTTGGGATTCCAGCCACTATGTCCCATTGATGTGACCATGCCATTTGCAGCTACTCATGCAGATTCGGCTCATGTCCAGTCCAAAACTGATAAGGCAAACAACGTCATTGAGCACATCCAACATATCCAACAGTAGGTCCACAACATTCTGGAGAAATCAAATGCTAAGTACAAGCAGTGACATGATCAACATCAAGTGCCACACAAGTTTCAGGTGGGCGACAAAGTCTGGTTGCATTTGCAAAAGGAACGCCTTACCGGAGCATATCAGAAACTTAGACCAATCTGATATGGTCCTTACACCATTACCAAGGAGGTTGGAGACAATGCATTTGAGCTCGGCATTTCACCATTCCTTGGCCTGCACCCAGTGTTCAATGTGGACTGCCTTTGACCATACTTCCCACCATTGCTATACACATCAGACATTGCAGAACAACTCACACCTAGAGAGTTAAATCTAGGTTGCATGGAACAAGCCAAAACTAATTGGATCATGGACACGGAGATCAAGAACACCCAACAACAAAGGATCCAACTATATTCAGTTGTTAAAGCAGGCCAACTCCTTCACCAGCGCAAGTGGCTCACCAGGGACCAAGTTCACCAGAAGTTTCTTCATGTCATGGAGGAACTCAACGCAATGGGGTCTATTGCTTCGTAAGGGGGGAGGAATGATCCAGGTGGATATTGGTAGCCACCTGCCTATTCCACTTGGACCCCCAACATTGTCTCTTTCAATTTTTCGATTTCCTTAATTGTAACACAGTTTATTATTTTTGGCAGTTTTTCGAGTCGTGAACTTTTGGAGCTGTTTTGAGGCCATAAAAGACGTTTTTAGTGAAAAAAGAGAGACTAGAAACATTCCAATTCACCTTGCCATTTTTCTTTCGGACTTCTCTTTGAGATATTTGAAATGAGGTATTATGATATCCAAACAGAGATTGTATGCCAAAGTTATGACCCCGGGAAGTTGATGTGCCAATTTACCCAAATGGGGCCCATAGTTTTGGCGCTTCATCTCCTAGGGTTAGGTTTTTGGATGTTTAGGGTTTTCCATTGTTTCTCCATAATAAATATCCCTTTGAGCCTCATTCTACACAGTTTGGAGGCGTTTAGCCACCACATCTCTTCTCAAAGATAAGCTATCATTGTCTGAGCTAGTCTTATTTCCATTCTGTTTGTAAGCATATTTCAGTATTTGATATCAATGAAATGAAGTGTTATTTCTACTACATCTTTGTATTTATGGTTATATCTATAATTTGTTGCATTTCTATTTAAATTTGGATCATTTTGGATTTTGAGAGAGAATCTCGATCCTATAGATAAAATATTTCAAATTTGAAAGGATTATTATGACGAGTTGCTTTAAGGTCCATTTTGAGGAGAATATGGTAGTGATATGAGCCGATACATGGAAGGATGGAGGCTTTGAAAAATATGCCCCTTTCTAATAAGGTCCCTTTCAAATAAGGATTCTTGCATCTAGTCCTTCAATCTTAAGTAGATCTCGTGGTATTGGATTTTAAGATACTCTAGGATCATACTTGGATCTTTATTTTTCCATTCTTCAATTAGATATAGCAATATTTTATCATCTATGTTCAAGATCTATATATCCTCCTCTAGATCTATTCTTGCCATGTCTGGTGTAAGGACCTTCACCTGAGTTGGGACTTCCTATGGGGTTTCCTAAGTCTTACTTTTAGGTCAGGCTTTGGGCTAAGTTTCCTCTATGTGTGATTCTAGATTCATGAGATCCTCTGAAAGATCTAGTTCTGCATCTTGATTTGTAAGTATAAATTATTTATTCCCAGTTGGTAATGATTTTTCCTCTGGTTGAGCAAATTGGTTCCTAGGGTTTCTTCTTTTGGTTATTGCTCATTAAAAAAAACTCTAGATTTGTTGTTTTGGATTCCTTATGAGATTCCTCCTAACATATCAAGTAGTCCTTGTATAAATGGCCATATTCATGGCATCATTAACAATGAAAAGGAACATACTCATAATGTATAGGTTGATTCCATATTTCATCTTAGTATGAAATTTCAATTGATTGTAGAAGAGGGTGGAAAATATTCATGTAGACCTATATTTTGGCATATGAGGTATATCTCTCTTACATATATATGTGCTCAAGATAATAACCTCCTCCATAAACCTTTGTTGCTTATTTCCCTCCATTTTCACATAGTATTTCTCATGACATTTCGAACATCTATGACACTCAAGTGAAATCCAGAATTGGCCTTTACTAGTTGAATTGTGTTGCAATGTTGAATGGTCCAATCGCTCCTGTAACATCTATTGTTGGTGTCCGTTGGCACAACAATGCTACAAAGATGTTATTGTCATATGGTTACCATAACTCTATCCATAAATGGAGGATGTTGGGCATGGTTGTTAAGCCTTCTTCTAGGTGGACAAGGACCTAATGTTAGGTTGCACCCAACATTTTTTCTATCTTGTGCACACCCACAACCCACCCATTAGAATTCTCCCATGTAAAATTAGTTGACATGGATTCCTAGCTCAAAATCCATCCACAACCTCCTTAAGAAATATAGAGCTGCTTCTCTATTATTACAAGGAGCTTTATCGAATACCATAAAACATCTATTCATCCAATTGTTGTGAAATGTTTGGTAGGTGTACAGGTCAGGAACACATTTGTTTTCCTGTTAAGGCTTGGTTTCTTCTTAGATCAACAAATAAAGACAACAAATCTTGTTTAGTAATGTTGATATCTTATATTTGGTCTTTATTTCGACTAGTTCTATAGTGTTTATAAATTCTATCCCTATAGTAAAAAATATTAGATAACTGGCTTTGGGCATTAGAGATGGATGATACCATTGAGTTTAATGAAATCAGAAAAGAGACAATCATGCTAACTCTTTAGTGTTTTGGAGATCCTATATTAGTGACCCCAATGTAGCCAAGGATGTATCTATTTCATCATTTGGATTTCCTACTTCTTGGAATGCGTTTGGTTTTTCTAAATTTTGGTTTGGTCACTGTGGGTTTTGGTTTTAATTAGGTTCCATAGTAACTATTTTCCTTGTAATTCAATATAATGATTGTGCTTAGAGTATTATTTTGGGTATATTTTCCAATTTTGAACCACATTTAAAGAAAAAGAACTCATTGAAATGCTTGCTTAGACTCCAAGGACGAGGTATGATGTTGATTTGAAACTCAAAATTATTCACGAATCAACAAATTTTCTCAATATCTCCCAAAACCACATCACATAGTTGAAATATGGTAAAAAATGGGTCCACAAGTGCATAAAATAGAAGCCGCACCAGGAACACGTGCATGTTCCTAGAACATGCACACATTCCTAAGAATGTGTTTATTCTTCTAAGCCATGCTAAGGTGGTAACCTGGTTGACATCTTGATTGGAATATCATGCCTTACCAAGCTCAGATGCCCAATAATATGTGTGCATTATTACAAACACACATATGAACTGTGGGCACACATTCCTTATGGCCCCATTGCCACTTTTGGGGCCATCGTCTTCTTGCGTGCACCCATATGTGGCTTTTGTGCATGGGAAAATTTAGAGTTAAGGTTAAAGGTTTATGATTAGAGATAGTTCATGGTAATTTAAGAGGTCAAAATTTACAATTTGGTTGTACACAAGGACTTATATCACATAATTCATAACACTACTATTGGGCCCATGAATACAAGTCATTTGGTTGTATTTTGGCCACTTGATTATGTCATTGCAAATTTTAAGGTCTTGATAATTATATAACATGACTAATTCAATACCAAATACATTATCAGTTAGGTCTTCAAAGTTTATATTGTACCTACTATCTAAAACAAGGTCCTCACCTGGAGAAAAAAGGATTAGGGTTGGAATCATGCTTAGAACAATATCTTGGTTAGTTGTAGTTCTATCATTAAAGTCTCACAATAAAAGGATATTACCTTCATTCCCCACAATATGAATATCTTTTTAGTATATTATAAGGGTAATTTTAATCTAGATTGTCTTTCTTATAAATAGTGTAGTTGATAAGTGCAAAATCACAAATTATTATAAAAATCCTCTTAACATTTATTCTAATCCAATTATACTAATTGAGATGTTTTATCTATGAAGTTGAGTGTGAAGAAAAACATCCATTTACTATATAATATATTATTCATGCAATTCCTTTTGAAGAGGATTTCTTGTTCCATATTATTGACAAGATGAATCCATCTACATGGAGACCATAAACACATTAATGCTAAAAACAATGAGAATAATAAACTAATTGGCCGTTTAGTGCAAAACGTACTCTTAAAATTCAAGATTACAAAATCTCCTACCCACATTAATACTCAGGACCATGGTAATAATAAACTAATTTGTAGTTTAATGCAAAATGTTATTATTAATAAAATTGCTTTAACCAAAATCACTTAAGTTTTCTTAATTTTTTTTTTTTATTAATTAAAGTATTTAATTAATCATTATTTTTTTCTCAATAAAAACATGAATATTAAAAATAAATAAAAATAATAAAATTATAATATTATTATTAAAATGATTAAAAATATAGTTTGAAAAATTAAAATTATTATAATTGACCAATAATACAATATTAATAACTAGCAATACATCATTAATGATACAACTATAAAGATACCATGAAAAATATAGAAAATAATATTTTTTGGTTTTTTTTGGTCTTCAAAAACCACCCAATATACACTCTTTATTAATACATTATTTTAAATATTTATATATAAAATTTTAATGAAAAGGTTTTGTCTAGGTTTAAAAAAATCCAATAATTATATGTTATTTATCAATCTATTTTCTTTTTTAAAAAGAAATATACACAATTTTAATCTTAATATTCAATTAAAAGCTATTGTAACACATCCATATTAAAGTCATAATTAAAAAGAATATTACTATCATATTACCATAGTAAAGAATTTGACATTTCTCAACTTTACCAAGGATTAATAACATCATTGTAAAGACTAAATATAATTATTATTACGTTTGTAATGCAATGATAATTTAAACCTTAGAAATTACTATGCATTGGTTTCTTATTCCAAGGTTGGATTATTTGTACGTGCATCCATTACTTTATGATTTGTAATCGTTTCATATTTATTGAATTTGGTACAGGCAGGAGTTTTGGCGTTAATGCAAATCGAGTTTAGTCCTTACGAACCCGCTAAATAGGCCTGCAAAGTTAAATAGGCCTGATCATCCTTGGCCTAGGTGGCTTATTGTCATTCATCGAGATTTCCACTTGTTGTACTTTTCTTGGGATCTGACTGCTTCATCGACGACCCTGGTTAATTGGCTTGATCATACGACACTCAAGGGTTTTGACCCTCTCTTCGTGGTGGTTTTGTTCTTGTTCGACAATGTGTTTCTCCATAACTCCATTGGACTTCGGCTCTGCTCCAGTCTGGTGACTTCTGTTTGGATTCGTCTAATTGCTTCGCCTGATGTGGAGGTTTGTTTATTTGCTAGCTCTGCTGCCTGACTTCTGGGTTGTGCTTGGGCTTGTCTGTCAACCGCTTTAGAGTCTTCAGAGTCTTGGAGTTCAACCGCTGCATTAGGGTTTTCGTGCTGCTTCTCAATGATAAGTGTTCAACTATTTTCGCACCTTGCATTTCCTTGTTACAATTCTTTATGGAGGTTTTTGTCTAATCACCGGTTATTTGTCATCCTTGCGGAAGTTCTTTCAGGTGCCACAATGTTTAGATGATACCGAGGATGAAACACTCGTACCGGATTTGTCTTTCAAGAGAAAGAACCCGCCAGGCACTGGGTATTTAACTCTTATTGCCCATTCTTGGCAAGATTCTGCGGCCAGAGGGTCGAGATTTTCTTAGAGTTTTGTTGTTATATTCATGAGGGTTTTACTCGGTTTATGACAACCTTGATGCTATTGTTCATTTGTTTCTTAACTATATAATTTTTTAATGTTTTTAAGCCATATATTGTATCTATGGCTTTATTACTCATAATGACATATCGCTTGGTTAATTGAAACTATAAGAATGTATTGTTCAAGATTTTCGGTTTCAATTTTTGCTCCTTTGTTGAGACTCTGTTCATGGTAACTTTGATAATATACTTCTACAGAATACTTATAACTAGAGAATGTTGGAATGTGTAGACAACTAGGGTTTGTATGTGATATACCTATATTAATGTGAATAGCTATTCTGAGGTTTTTTTTTGGATGTTTATTTGGGTTTTGCTCATACAACTATTTCACTAAACCCTGTAGGGGTTCTTTTTGTTTAAATCAAAACTTTTCTTTGTTTCGGTCATTTGTTTTACCTGAGTCTGGTAAACTTAAACTCCTATAGAATGAATTCTTTTGTAAATTCCTATCAATCGAACTTATCCATTTATATAATTTTGTATGCATTTAAACTATATTTACCGTGGAACTATTCCGTTACTCACTTCCCTTTTCTGGATTTATATTCGTTGTTCTTCTTATTATTCACTGTAATTCTCATTTGAATAATGAAGGTGTTTTCTTGTTTTTTTGTTCATGTAGTTTAGAAAACTTCGAAAAAGAAATCTATACTTCAACTAGAAGTCCCTTTACTGATATATTACTAGGATCAAACAGACTAGATAATTAAATAAAAAAATAGCTCTAATTCATTTAATAACTCAGATTTAGGCCTATCTACATAATTCCAAGATTTTTCCAGAGAATATCACTTATCTGATTGTGTAAATTCCAAACATAATATAACTTATCTGCTTGCTACTTCCAAATTTGGTATATATATAGACCTACACTTTGTTTTCCTCCCTACAGTGAGATTTACTATGCCAGTAAATCCCCCCCGTGCTATCCCTAAATCAGGGAATTCTTTCTCTCCTTCGAGAGTAAGTGTGTATCCAGCTATCTAGTCTTAACCAGACATAGATACGACAAACTGTCTAACCTCTCAGCATAGTTTCCTCCTATTGATCTCAGATACCCAATCCTCTTGATCTTTTTCCTTTTTAAAATACTTTCCAAGATATAGTTTTGATTTTTTTGGAATGAGTAACTGTCTCTTTTAACTAATTAATCAAAAGAAAAAATAATTACTAATAACTGCAAAATTCCTTTCCATAACTTAATTTAAGAGCAGTTTATAATTTTAAAGAAAAAGTAATAGTTTGTTTGGTTGCAGTAAAAACAAATATTTACAATAACAGGTGATGTTACATCTGCCCCCCCTAAAATGGAACATTGTCCCGATGTTATCCTTCTGCAAATAAACCTGAAAATCTTTCTTTCATAACCTGCTCATCTTCCCAGGTGGCCTCTTCCGGCCCATAGTGCTGCCACTGCACTTTAACCTGGGTGATAACTTGTTTATGCAGCGTTACTTCTCTCCGATATAGTATAACCAAAGGTTCGACCAAGAACTCGCCTTCTGGTTCGACCTGAACATAGCAACAAAATATGTTAAGTCCTTAGCCAGTTTATTTAATACATCCTTAAAGAGAAACCATATATATATATACACATTACGTGAATGTCTTGCCATTTGATTACATGATTAGAGTCATAAACATATTTCTTAAGTAGAGAAACATGAAAGACATTATGTACATGAATGTGACTGGGTAAGGTAAGTTGATAAGCCACTAGTCCGATTTGAGCCAGGATTTGAAAAATTCTGCAAAATCAGGATGCTAATTTAGCACACCCGGTCCATTGCAAGGTAATTTTTTTGGCTTGTACTCGAATGTAGACATGATCCCCTACTTGGAATTCCCAGAAGTTCCTCTTCCGATTAGGAAAATTTGTTTTTTCGGTCCTGAGTAGCCTTTAAATTGATTCTTACCTTTTTCACCATTTCCTTCATCTCCTCTAACATGCCTGGTCCTAGCAACAACTAATTCTTTGGTCCACTCCAACTCAAAGGTGTCCTGCACTTACACCTGTATAATATCTCAAAGGGACTCATTTGTAAAGATGCATGGTACCCGTTGTTATACACAAACCCCACCAGGTGTAGATAATCTTCCCATTTGGTGGGTTGCTTCATTATATAAACTCGCAGCATTTCTTCAATAACTTGATTCACTCGCTCAGTATACCCATCTCTTTATGGATGGTATGCAGTACTGAAGTGCAGTTGTGTGCCCAATCTCTCAAAGATGGCTTTCCAGAACGCTGATGTAAATTTTACATCTCGGTCAGAAATGATAATCTTGGGGACTATGTGCAGTTTAAAAATGTTTTGCATAAAAATATTAGCAATTTGGATGGCTTTATAAGTTGATTGGACATGTATAAAATGGGTAGATTTGCTCAATTTGTCCACCACCACCATGATAGAGTCATTTTTCTTTCTTGATTTAGGTAGCCCAGTAATGAAATCAATAGATATTGTTTCCCATTTCCATTCTGGGATGGGCAGAGGGTGAAGTAACCCTACTAGATGTTGGTGCTCAACTTTCACTTGCTGGCATTCCAAACATTTGGCTAAGTAATCGACCACCTCCTTCTTCATACTAGGCTAGAAAAATTCCTTCCGCATGGCAGAAATCATTTTCTGATATCTGGGATGGACTGCATAAGGAATTTTATGGTATTCATCTAAAATTAAATTTTTAAGATGTTGCTAATTAGGCACATATGCCCACTTCCTATAAATCAACAAATCTTCTGCATTTACTTCATAACCCAATTTCTGTTCATGCTGGTTTGGAATTTTTGCTTGCTGCCATAAATGTTTATATGTTGAATCCTGCATGGTCGATTCTTGAATCTGCCCAAAAAAGGTAGTTTGCGATTCACTAAAAGAAATTTCATATAAACAATTTACCTTCCGACTTAAAGCATTTGCCACCCGATTTTCCTTTCCTTTTAAATGTTTGATTTTGAAATCGAATTCACTTAGGAAATATTCCCAACAAGCTTGCCTTACATTTAAAGTTGGTTGTTTAAAGTAATTAATTAGAATATGGTGCTGAGTCATCAACATAAATTTCTTACCTAATAAGTAATGTCGCCACATCTTTAAGGCATATATGAATGTTGTCAGTGCCAAATCATATGTTAAGTACTTTTGTTCATAGTCTTTAAGTTTTCTAGATTCATAGGCCACCACTCTGCCTTCTTGCATTAGTACACCACCCACACTTTCCTTACTAGCATCCATACAAACCACATATTCCTTGCTGGGATCAATAATGCTCAGAATAGGTGTTGTGGTAAGAAGATGTTTGATCTGATCAAAGATCCTTTCACAATCAGGGGTCCACCTGAAAGCTTTTTCTTTCTTTGGTAGAGAGGTAATAGGATATGCCACTCTATAGAATCCCTCCACAAATCTTTGATAGTATCCAGCTAGGCCCATAAATGATCATATATCGGCTACATCCTTTGGTACTGACCACTCCATAATGGTTCTTATCTTTTCCAGATCTACCACAATTCCGTCCTTGGTGATGACATGTCCCAAGTATTGAATTTTCTCATTAAAGAAATCACATTTACTGTACTTGGCATACAGTTGGTGTTCTCTTAAGACTTGCAGAACAATACAGAGTTGCTTCTTATGCTCCTCCATGTTTTGAGAGTAGATGAGTATGTCATCAATGAAGATTAATACAAATTTATCTAAGAACTGATGGAATATGTTGTTTATGAGACACATGAAAGTGGCTGGAGTGTTAGTTAGCTCAAAAGGTAAAACCACAAACTTGTAATGTCCATAACGCGTCCTGAATGCATTTTTTGCAATAACTTCCTTCTTTATCCTGAGTTGATGATACCCAAAACGAAGGTAGATCTTTGAGAAGACGGTTGCACCTTTCACTTGGTCAAATAACTCATCTATACGGGGAAGGGGGCATTTGTTTTTAATTGTTAGCTTATTTAGGTGGCGGTAATCCATGCACATTCGCAGGGTTCCGTCTTTCTTTTTAACAAATAATACCGGAACTCCCCAAGGGGACACACTGGGGCGGATATAATTCTTATCAAGCAACTCCTGGAGTTGCATTTTTCATTTTGTTAGTTTTGATATGCTCATTCAATAAGGTGCTTGAGAAACAGGAGCAACTCCCAGAATTAGCTCAATGGTAAAGCCTATGTCTCTTTTTGGGGGTAGGCCTGGTATTTCTTCAGGAAATACATCTGGAAAATTTTGTATCACAGGTATATATTCTAGTGATACAAATTTATTTTTTGAGTCAACATACTCTACTTGGATGGCATAAACTTGACAACCTTTTTTGATGCATTTGGCTAATTGGGAGGTTGTTATAGGCCTTAATTGCAGAGGTTTCTACACACCTTGAATTTCCTGTCCCTCTCCTACCTCATCTCGGTAGCTAACAATTTTTGTTTTACAATTTATGAGGGACCAGTGTTTCCCCAACCAGTCCATGCCTATAAGAATGTCGTATGACCCTAGGGCTAACACATTCAAATCAAATATTATAGGTTGACTAGCTAATTTTAAAGGGCAGTTGCTTACTTTAGACAAAACTCTCCTTTTTGCTCCTATGGCTAACTGTACTAACCATGGGTTTTTAAATTTGATAGCTTGTAATTTACATCGTTCCACTATCCTGGGACTAATGTAACTTAAAATGGCCCTGGGATCGATTAAAATAGAACAGGTTTGGTAAAAAAATAGTACCTTCAAATTCAACCAAGGTCGGCTGAAACTTTGCCTGCTGATCCTCAAATGCTACGTTAATATTAGGGATTCTCCTTGCCACTTCTCCCACTGTAGATGCCTCTTGAATTTGTGAGATCTAATCTTCTCCCTTGCGGTGGGGACAATTTTTGACATAATGTGGGCCTCCGCATCCCCAACACTGTACAAGTGGTTTGTTAATAAATTCTGCTTCATTTCTACTAGCCTGTTCATTCATCCTGGTTTCACTAGGTAGTTTAAATCTAAGTTTATTCACATTTCGATTAGTTTGACCTTCATATAAGCCTTTGTTGTTGGTGCCCTTATTCCCCTTGTGGCTAGGAATAAATTTGTTTCCTTTTTTATTAGCCCACTTTTTGTTCGTATCACCCTTTGGTTTATTTTGTTGATAGTAGATCTGTGCTTTCCGAATGACTTCATCCATGTTTTTTGGGTTGTCAAATTCCAGTCGTTCCTTCATGAACATCGGGAGACTACTGATAAACCATTGTACTTTGGTCTTTTACTCAGGAATATAAGAGACGTACTGCAATAATGATGTAAATTTTGTTATAAACTCATCCATGGTCATTTGGGCCAGGTGGAGATCATGGAATTATTTTACTTTCTCATCATAAAACCTTTAGGTTAGATATTTTTCCTTAAATTTTTTTGGAATTTCTCCCAAGTTATGTTTTACTCATTGACCCCAGGGACTATTTTTACTTCTTCCCACCACAATGTGGCTTTCCCCTGAAGCTGGAAAATGGCCAGAAGAACCTTCAAATCTTTATAATACTCGTATAGCTAGAAATACTTATTCATATTAATTAACCATGCTTTCGCCACCTCTTTTTGCTCATTATCGAAGAGAGGAGGCTTGATTTTTCGAAACTCCCATTGGAGTTCAATTTTCTGCTTTTTCTGAGCCTTGTGATCGGACACATTCCCTGATTCTTCTTCTTGGTTTTCTTCACCTCCTTTTCTTTCCAAATTTCAATTCAAAACTCTTGTTCCCCCATTGTATGGCCATGCTCTGGGCTAGGAACTAGTGGTCAATGATTATGTCTATCCAATAGGTTTTTTTAAATCTTTTCTTGCTCCTGAGTTAATCTTTCGTTGTTTGCCCGGAGTCGGGCCATTTCACCCTTCAATTCTTGCATAGTCACCCAGATGTCTGTATTGGGATTCTGTGGCTCATCCCCCAGCTGCACCCAAACCTCAAGATTGCCTTCCTGAAATGGTGTTGGTCATGTTCCCAATATACAACTTGTGATGGATTCCTGGTTCGCCTCATACTGACTTTTGCTACTTCTTATGTGCATAGCATCGAGTTTTGTTATTCCTTATTCCAAAGGTCCCAGTTTTGGAAACCTGAGCGCTCAGATACCATATGTAATACATCCATATTAAAGTCACAATAAAAATGAAAAAAAATATTATTATCATATTACCATAGTAAAAATTTTGACATTTCTCGACTTTACAAAGGACTAAGAATATCATTATAAAGACTAAATATAATCTTTATTACGTTTGTAATGCAATGATATTTTAAACCTTAGAAGTTACTATGCATTGGTTTCTAAATCCGAGGCTGGATTATTTGTACGCACATCCATTAATTTGTGATTTGTAATCGTTTCATATTCATTGAATTTGGTACTGGCAGGCTTTTTGGCGTTAATACAAATGAAGTTCAGCCCTTGTGAATTCGCCAACTGTTATGCAAAGTTAAATAGGCCTAACTGTTCTCGGCTTAGGTGGCTTATCGTCATTCATGGAGCTGTTCACTTGCTGCACTTTTCTTGGGATTTGACTTCCTCATCGACGACCATGGTTAATTCGCTTGATCATACGGCGCTCATGGGTTTTAACCCTCTCTTCCCGGTGGTTTTGTTCCTGTTCGACAATGTGTTTCTCCATAACTCTTTTGGACTTCGGCTCTGCTCCGATTTGGTGACATGGGTATGGGTTTGTCTAATTCCTTCGCCTGATGTGGCTGCCTGGCTTCTGGGCTGTGCTTGGGCTTGTCTGTCAATCGCTTTAAAATCTTCAGTCCCTAAGTTCAACCGCTGCATTAGGTTTTCATGCTACTTCTCAATCGTAAGTGTTTATCTGTTTTCGCACCTGGAATTTCCTTGTTACAATTCTTTATGGAGGATTTTGTCTAATAACTGTTTATTTGTCATCCTTGCGAAATTTCTTTCAGGTGTCGCAGTGTTTAGATGATACCGAGGATGAAACCCTCGTATTGGCTTCATCTTTCAAGGGAAAGAACACGCTAGGCACCGGGGATTTAACTCCTATGGCCCATTCTTGGAAAGATTCTGCGGCCAGAGCACTGGACTTTTCTTAGAGTTCTATTGTTATATTCATGAGGGTTTCACTGGGCTTATGACAGCCTTAATGCCACTGGTCATTTGTTTCTTAACTTTATAATTTTTTAACGTTTTTCAGCCATATATTGCATCTTTGGCTTTATTACTCAGAATGCCATATTTCTTGGTTAATTGAAACTATAAAAATGTATTGTTCAAGATTTTCGGTCTCAATTTCTTCTCTTATGTTGAAACATTGTTCATGATAGCTTGGATAATATACTTCTACAAGATTTCTGTAGGATTTGGAGTTATTGCAATAATTCTTATAAAAGGAATGTCGAGTTTTTTTTTTTGAACCGTCTCTGTTTTAAAATGACAAAGGAAATGAATTTCCATGATTTTCAGAGCAAAAACAGTCTCGGTTAGACTATGGCATAGAAAATTTACTTATATAAAACAAAATACCAGTATCAATTCTAATTTGAGTTCGAAAGGAGATAAACTTTGTAGTTATTAGCAGCTTGTCATTCAAATCCTGGTGGGAAATTTCAATTAATGCGATTGTATACGAAAGGACGATCACACATGCTGAAAGCAATTGTGATTTGTTTTGAAGCCGTGAATGGAGGTTTACCTTGTGGTTGTGGGATTACGAGCATACAAAGTTTGGGAACATGCATGCAATGTAAGTAGGTTGGCCCTTCCTAGATTTACCTGGTGAGTGTGGGATTATGAGCATGCAATGTAAGTAGGTTGGCCCTTCCTAGATTTACCTCGTGAAGCTTCTAGATTTGCCTTGTCCTCGTGGGATTATGAGCTGGTTTGGGAATATGCATGCAAGGGAAGTTAGGTTGACTTTACCAAATTTCGTTAAGACCTTTCTCAAGTTTCTAGATCGATTAAGCCACGCAGAATTGCAGGGGAAGGCATAACAATGGTAACGTTGCTTCACCTGGCAGACACAACCTCGATCGTCTCCATCCATATCCATATCTATCTATTTCTATATAATGAATAATTGTATACATATAGTTGACAATTCGTTAAAAGGATGAAACTATCATAGCTATCAATTTCTATATAACATTGGCGGTTCATGAAAAGGATAAGCCTAAACACAACTTCATTCCCTCGCATTTTTTGGAAATCAGGGTGTCCATCCAAAATGGTTTTTTTCTCATGGTTGTTATTCCACAATAAAAATCTGTCGTGGGAGAACTTAAAAAAGCGGGGATGGCAGGGCCCTGGTGTTTGTCCCATATGTAGGTCCAAAGAGGAAGATAATTATCACTTATTTTTAAATTGCAACGGATCACAGCAACTATGGCTTTCTTTGGAGAATTGCTTCGGAATCTAGCACATGCCTCATGCTTCAATCAATGAAGCGTTTCCATGGTGCAGTGAGCAAAAAGAGACTTGGAGGTCAATTTTCATCATTTCTTTTTGAAGCATTTGGAAATGGTGCAACAATTATATTTTCAAAGGCAAAAGCCCCCCTTTCCGTGGAACCTTTTTTAATGTTCTATCTCTCTATGAAGCTGTCCCTCAAACTTCTCCCATGCAAAAGAACCAAGTTGGCAACAATCTTTCTCAGGAGCTCTCTCCTATTCCAAGGGTGTTTTTTGATGGTGTTGAGCAACATGGATCATGTGGCTGTGGATTTCATATATTAGCAGATGAGGACACTCAATTTTTAATCTTCTGGAATGGGGGGAGGGGCACCAACAATATGGCTGAGCCAATGGCCCTCATTGGTCTTTTAAATTTCTGTCTCTTTCTAAATCTACAGGGTGTTTCTATCTATGGAGACTCAAAAGTCATGGTGGATTATGTCCCAGGAAAAAATATCAACTCCAGGCCTCACCTTGTTGGATGGTTAGACAGGATCAATTTTTATTGGAATCTTCTGAAGGATGGCTCAATTCACCACATCAACAGGGATAAAAATCTGCAGGCAGATGCTTTATCTAAGAAGGGTCTTCTTGCGGTTCCTGGTTTTTGGCATCTACAGGTCTCTTTTGAAAGGAAAATTTTCTCCATAAAGGATTTCTATCCTTCTGACTTTTAGTTTTCCCTTGTAGATCATCGGGTCCTCTCGGTTTCCTTTTGCTTTATATGTCTCCAGATCTATGTTTACATATGTTTACATGATGATGGTTTCTTGCTTCTTGTCTCTGTCTCCACAGGCTGCATCTCAAAGTTTTATCCTATGACTTCTTTGGAAATTTTATTGCAACTGAATAGTTTTGATGGTCTTATCTTGTTGCCAGGTTTCATCTCATTGCGGGTGAACAACCTTGCTTTATAAGTCTTATTGGCATGATATCCCCATTTTTGAGCATGGTCCATATTTATGCCGATCGAGATCTTTTAAGACATATGCTATGTATTTAGTGAATGCAAATATGGCTTTTTATATATCTTATAAAATATAATCATGCTTTTTTAGTCCTGGAAAAAAATGTTTGTGGTGAAGTTGGATTTACGGTGACAAAATTATTAATTTTATACACATCGTTGACAATTCGTGAAAAGGATGAAGGTGGACAAAACTTTAACATCATATCTATCCATTTCCATATAACGAATAATTTAATACATATTGTTGACAATTCGTTAAAAGGTCGATGAAGGTAGACAAAACTTTAATATCATATCTATCAATTTCTATATAATGTATTATTGGGTTCTCATTACAAAATCTAATAATAACTTCTAGATACTAGATAAAAAAATATATAAAAAAACCAGTATATATAAAATAAAACCAAACCAATATATATAACCAGGAGAAGGCGTAACAATGGCGACGTTGCTCCACCTGGCAGACACAACCTCGGCCGTCTCCATCCATATCCATATCTATCTATTTCTATATAACGAATAATTGTATAGATATCGTTGACAATTCGTTAAAAGGATGAAACTATCATAGCTATCAATTTCTATATAACGTTGACGGTTCATGAAAAGGATGAGCCTAAACACAACTTTAACATCATATCTATCAACGTTGATAAGTTTGTGGGTCAAGTTGGAGTAAACCAAAAAAAAGTCCGCAATGAAACCGAAATTTACTTTCCAAAGGAAAATCACTGCATGTTATGTTGAGAAAAAAAAGGCAGCGTCACCTTTCAACAAGGTCTTCAATGGGGTACTAATGAAAGATACAGTGATCATGTAAGATGCATGCAATGTAGGTTGCCTCTAGATTTACCTCGTGAAGCTTCTAGATTTACCTCGTCGTCGTGGGAACATGGTTGCAAGGGTCTAGATTTACCTCGTGAAGCTTCTAGATTTACCTCGTTGTCGTGGGAACATGGTTGCAAGGGAAGTTAGGCTGACTCTACCAAATTTCGTTAAGACCTTCCTCAAGCTTCTAGATCGATTGAGCCACGCAGAATGGCAACGTTGCTCCACCTGGCCGACATAACCTTGGCCGTCATTTGGCTCTAATTTTGCATATAAAACATCATTGTATTTGAACTCCACCTGTCACTTAGTGTTTCCATCAACTTCAAAATATCACGAAATTCTTCTCCGCTTTTTATCCCTCATCGTCGCTCAATAGAAGGTGTTTGAATAGAAAGGACGAAATTCAAATAGCGTTGTGTAAAAATTAATTTTTTTTCAAAGTTTAATGTTTTTTCATTTCGCATAAAATAATATTTAATAAATAAAATGTTTAAATACTACAGTCACTCCCCCTATAAATACTACAGTCACTCCCCCTCAGTTCGGTGAGAGCAGAATCACGTATCGTAGGCCGTCCAGTTTCAATCTACCATGACCGATTCTTCAGTAGCTGCAATGAAAGGAGGGCAGTGCCCCCATGCTCCGCTTATCGAAAGAAGGCAATGCAAATCCTCACCTCATCATATAATGTGCCTGGACGTGCGTCAACCCAACACTCTACCCCTAAACGCGCTGCCAAAGTTGGAGACAGTTTCAGCTGGGAAGGAATTGGCACGGAAGGAGAAGAAGAGCAGAATGGATCCAGAATTGGAAGAGTTAAATGGTTTTATGGATCTTGGCTTTGAGTTCAGGAAGTACCAGTTGACCCCGCGATTGCTGCTTCTTCTTCCTGGGTTGAAGCGATTAATCGATCATGAAAATAGCACCAAAGTTTTGGGATTTCAAGAATCGCGCGTCCAAAAGTGGGAACTGCCAAACCCAAATGCAGAACGAGGGGATATGAAAGAATACCTCAAACTCTGGGCTCGTTCTGTAGCTTCAACACTAAAATCTTAATCAGCACAGAATGAGAAGAAGAGCAGAATGGATCCAGAGTTCACCCCGCGATTGCTCATTCTTCTTCCCGGCTTGAACCGATCAATCGATCATGAAAATAGCACCAGGATTGTGGGGTTTCAAGAAGCGCCCTTCCAAAACTGGGAGCTGCCAAACCCAAATGCAGGAGTGGATATGAAAGAATATCTGAAACTCTGGGCTCGTTCTGTAGCTTCAACACTAAAATATTAATCAGTAGAGTATACAAAAGTTTTAGTATTTTATAGGTAAGTTTAGATAGAATTTGAATAGATGTATTTTGAACTTTGGATGTAATATGAGTGAGAGGATTTAATTTCTTCACAGTAATCATATTTATGTAGATAAAATCTGTATAAATCTATTTTAAAATTATGGATCTATTTAATTTTTTGATATGTAATTTTTTTATTAATCTATACTATTTAAATGTTTGAGCAAAATTTCAACTTTGATAACACCAAACTCTATACATCCTAAAATAAACTTCTAAACTCAATAATTATAAATAATTACCATTTAATCATTTGTTTTCCGAAAATCTTATATATTTTGAGATATTTTTTTTCCTTACGTTTAGCAATCTGGATCGTATTTTGAAGCGCATTTTAGCAATCTGGATCGTATTTTGCACGAATCTCTCAGAACTTTGGAGTAACTGCAAGAAGGTTTTCCTGGTGTATTGGAAGACTAGTTGCATTTATTTTAAAATGTCAAAACTCCAGCGTAATTGTTTTTGTAAAATTATTAATTTTATACACATCGTTGACAATTCTTGAAAAGGATGAACCCAGATAAAATTTAACATCATATTTATTAATTTATTAAATTATAATTATACATATTTTTTGAGTTAAAATTTTTGGTGATCTATATATTATTAATAACATTTTTCTGAAGAAATCACAATTAAAAAATATTTTATTCACTTATTTTGAACATTTTCCAAGTAAAATGAGGTACCGAGATGCCTGGTAATGAAATAAATGATATACAATAACTACTAACTAAATCGTTAAAACGGCTGATTTAAAACCAAAAAAAATTAAATTAACGGCTGATTTAACTAAAAAAATTAAATTAAATTAAAAAAATTAAGTTAAATCAATTAAATAATTTTATTTTTTCATTATTTTTATAAGAATATTATAAAAGGTAAACAAAACTATTACATATTGTTGACCATTCGTTAAAATGATGAAGCTTGACAAAACTTTAGGATCATATCTACCAATTTCTATATAACGTTGACGACTCGTGAAAAAGATGAGCCTAAACACATCTTTAACATCATATCTATCAACGTCGATAAGTTTGTTGTGGTCAAGTTCGATTTACCGTGATATTATAAAATAAAAGCTTAAGATAAAGTATAAAATTTTAAGTAGTGTATTTTATAATTTAGTAATATGACGGAGATATGTAATTTTGTTTATATATGTTTTTAATTAAAATAAAAATAATTTTAAATAAAAAAATAACATTTATTAAAATAATAAATAAAAATGAATATACATATTGCTTAGTTTTAATTATAAGTATTATAAAACATTAATAATATCATTTTCATGTTCACTCAGTTAGTTATTGATATTACAATAAGTATAGGGGCTCAATTATAAATAAGATATTTTGATCATAATTTTAGATGAAATTCAATGAAAAAGTTAAAAATATATATATTTTATATTTTCAGGTCTTTTTAAAATATTTCAATACTTAAAACATAAATAAATTAGCGATTGGTTATATGTTGCAAAATAAAAGTAGTAGGGAGTAGTATCCGATGTTGAAAACTCAACAAAAAAATCTAGTTTTGACTTTGCCTTAGTCAAACTAAATTAAAAATTGAATTTCAATTTAAGTAAAATACCTGGAGTTAGTTAACTAAAGTGACATGACCTTGTGGCTCAGTTAATTTAAATGGGAGAAATTTGATTTCAGTTCAATGTAATTGATTGCTAATTTCTAACCGCTATTTTAATTAATTTGAATTATTATGAGTTAAACTAATTCTAACTGTGAAACAACTAGTGACTTCAGCAACAAAGAGTACTCTCTGGCAATAACTTTTTATGGGCGATTCAACGTGAATCTCTTCAGGCTTTAACTTTTTATGGGCGATTCAACGTGAATCTCTTCAGGCTTGTGTGGAGGACAGCCTTTGTGGTGACCACCACACTGATCTCCGCGTTGCTTCCTTTTTTTCAACAATGTTGTGCGACTTCTGGGCGCGTTGGCATTCTGGCCATTGACAGTATAATTTCCAGTGACGATGTATATTGCACAGAATAAAATAATCTCGCACTGGTCTTCTAGGTGGGTTGCTATGCAAATACTGAGTGGAGTTTGTCTGGTTGTTTCAGTAGCAGCTGCCAGTGGATGCATGGTGGGTGTTGTTGACGCCTTACAGAAGGTTTACAAGCCCTTCCATACAAATTATTTAATTACGCAAACAGCAGCAGGCAAGAGGAAGTCTGTGCGGTTTTGTAATTGTAAAAACATGAATGTGCGGTTTTGTAATTGTAAAAACATGAATGAAAGCAGTTGCTTTGCTCTGTATAGTAGTTTTTACAGGGTATCTCTATTTAAAAGGTTGTTTCTTGTTTTTAAAACACTCAGATTTTAAATACTAAAATTCTAAAAATTAGAATTGGTGACGAGAGTCATTTCCATATTATTTGTATCTTCCCACACTAATATTGTTTGTATCTCCCTACCCTATTAATATGTACTAATAGTGTTTATATCTTCCTACCCTATTAATATGTATGGGTTACTCTTCCAATTTTTTTTTAATATATCTGCTATTAAAATTCAGATGATGCACCTAAACTACAATTTTATTAATGTAAAAGATGCCTCGTTTCTTTAATATTTTTGTCTTTTTGGTAAAGCAACACCACTCATTTATGGAACCCTGCGTTGACAACTTTTAAAAACACCACTAAATTTATAAAATGATGCAATGGCCCATAAAAACAAATAATTTTTCATTTATGGTCCAAGCAAATAAAATTCAATGAACAACGTTTAATAACTGTTATACTCAGCAACAATGAAATAAATAAATATTTTGGGATAAATTTTCGAGTTTGTCCTTATACAAATAATCTAAAATTCAAAAACATTTATAAAATTAATATTTATAAAATTAATATAGAAAAAAGTAAAGCTAAAATTTAAAAATATTTATAAAATTAAATATTTACAAATTACTATGTTATTTATATATACAAATGTCAAATCTCAATATATATAAAAATGTCAATTGGGTTTATTTTTTATCGCACGAGGAAGGGTTTGAATTTTCAATTCAACTACTCATATGAAAATGAATTATCTTTATAATATATTCTTTATGCGATATTTTTATAGGTTAATTATATATATATATATATATATATATATAACATACATATTTTTTATACGAAATATAAATATTTTTTAGGATAAGTTTAGTTAGGTTGCTGGAATCTAGGCAAAAAAATTTCAACAAATCTTGCAAAAGCTGTGTTTAAATCATGTTTTTGAAAGTGGAAATGGATTCAACATCATTAAAAATGTCATGCCCCTACACTGGCGGTATTCTTCCAACCGCACTATAGGAGGTGTGGCACCACCGGTCCTTTTCTTTTCACCAATACTCATGGTCATGGACTACATCTTATATTTATACTTAGTTTGTTTTTCAATAGCTAAGCATATATTTCGTTATACCATTCATCATATTAACTTCATTACACCATGAATCAGCATTAACATGAAATACACAATAGTATACCTGGGAGGGGCAACTCCCTATGATGAGTCTCTCCGTAACAATAATAATAACAATTTACGATATACAAGTTAAATCTTGAGTAAATCCCAAATTTACACTTAGAACATTTTTACATTCACCGCCACAATTTGGTTAGCCCAACTTGTCGGCACACCCACATGGTCACTGCACAACTCTTGCCCAACTTATCGTTTGCCTCCGCACATTCACCTGAACATGTTTCATTCAACTAGTCCAACTCGTCGGATGCTTACACCGAACACCCAACTCGTCCACCGGTGGGTCATGTCACCCATTCAAGACTACGCTTGGTTCACCGTTCGACCAACTCGGGTTGTTCGGGCGGATGCCCTGCTGCGTCCTCTATTAGTGCCTAAATCTACCTCAGGCTGAGAAAGGTAGGATCCAGGGCCAACGTCAAACCACGCTTAACTTGGTAGCTAGCCCTACCAGGTGAGGAGAGGGCTCTCTTCAGGTCAATCTCAGCAAATTATGATCACTAAGGGCTTGAGATGACTGATAAAGCTAATGATATTAGGCTAGGTATAAGTGCAAAGAGTTTGATTGAACAAAATGCTGTTTTTGTGGACTCTAATGGAAAGACAGATCTTGGGTGTAGGGAATGAGGCTAAGTCTTGCAGAGATCTCAATGGGGCAAGGTAGGCAATTGAATTTGGCACTCGAAATCGAATGAGATGGAGGTATTAGATAGAGGAGGAGTTGAAGAGGGCAAGAGAAGCCATGGATCCTCTCCAAACAGCTGAAAACATCAAGAAACTAAAGCAAACCTCAAGTAGAGCACTGCAATTTCAATGAGTTTTACTTTAACTCTTGTTTGATTTAGCTGAGAAGAAATAAGAGATAAAATGACATATATAAAACATAAGTAAATTAACAAATACATAAGACAACATTGTACCAAAACAACATGCCATAGGGATCCCAAAGATTGTTGCAAACCCTGGTCTCAATTCCTTAGCCAAAATGCTGATATGAGTGTACAATGAAGCTCCTTGCTTTCTCAAGAGTCCAACAATGCTAATGACTGAAAAAACATAAGATATAGACAAACCATAGCTCATCCTAGCCTTTATGGGTCAAGCTCACATATTTAGGAGCTGTTCCAACTAATTCTAAACTGAGAACTAGAAATTAGGCAGTGGAACAGCATGCCTCTAGAAACAAGGAAACTGATTCATTCAGTTTCAAACAACTTTTTAACAGATGAAGAAAATTTGACATATTTACATCATGATCCATCAATGTATGTTATCTTACATCACAAATTTGACATTAAGAAGATGAAGAAGTCAAACTGGCAAAATCTAGGTGAAAAACAAAGCATTCCTGGTCAAACTGGGCCAAATTTCCTCTATGCACCGCGCATGATTCTCTATATAGCACCTATTTGGAGCCACTTTTGAAGGGCTTCCCGGTGTCCAAATTCACTCCAAGTGTGCTTGTTAGAAAGGTCTGTCTGTCTACTTTCCAACCCAAGTGGAACTGTTCAATTTGGCCTCCATTTGCCCCTCCAAAATTTAATTCTCCCAACATTGCTTCCTGTGTGTCAAAATAAGGGCACTAAGGTCATTTTTTGAATGTTTTTGACCTTTTTGAGGGTTCAAAACCTGTCCAAATTTCTTGGCCATTGGTAGGCAAGCATATTTTTCTATGAAAAATCCAAAAATGCTGAGTTTTTTCATTTGGAGGCTCCCATCAAAAGCGAGCGCCAGGTGGCACGATGCATAGAGCAGAAATTCCTGTTTTTTTAGCAAAAATTCCAAAAATGCAAAAAGTGCCCCAAATTTTTTGAAAGTTGGGTTGAGTATTCTCCATCAAGAATTCTGTTGGGCCAAGGAAGCCTCAGCCAATATCTGACGTCTGTCATGCTCCTTTCGCCTCCTCGATGCCCTTTTCAACTTTGCTTTCAAGCTCCTGATTCTCGCCTTGTAGACTTTGTTTCTCGCCAAGTAATGATGGGCCATGTGCCTTAACATAGTTTTCACATTGTTGGCCTTCTCTAGCATCCTTTCTCGAGTGCAAGTTTGTCCTCTCAAGCCAAGATTCCTGGTTATGTTCAATCTCTTGCTCATACACATGATCACTGAGTCTTTCCATTGTTTTCCTTTGGTTTTGAAAAATGTGGTTGTATATGGATGGTTTTGTCGACAATAGTGTGAAAATATGGTGGAGGAATGAAATAGGTAGAGTGTATGGAAGAGAGTGTAAAAATGTATGTGTGAACAGAGTTTAGGGGTGGGAGTAAGATTTTTAGGGATGTGAGTAAGGTTTAGGGATATGAATATGGTTTGGGAAAGCAATTAGGGTTTTAGAATTAGTAGACTTAGGGATATGGGGATTGGGGGAATGGTTTGATAAAATGTAATGAGAGAATGAAAGAGTGGGGGAGTGAGAAATTTTGTGGAGTTGGCAGCAAAAAACACAAGTGCAAACCCTAGGCAATTGCTTTTGAGCAAAAATTACAAGGAGGAAGGGTTTGAGTTTTGTCTCACTAAACCACCATAAATTTTAGGAAAAACTTATTCACTAGAAAGGGAAGAAATCTTGACTTACTTTCACACCATAGGATTGAGAAAATTTGGAAATTTGAGAGAGTTTATGGGTGAAATTGGGCTTACATCTCTATGCGCCGCGCTACCAAACCCAATGCATCGCGCTTTTTCCAGGAGACTTTTGGAGGCCTTCCTTGTGTCCAAATTGGGCAAGGGATAGCTTGTTGGAAAGTTTAATGAGTCTACTTTCCAACCAAACTATAATTTTTAAATTTGGAGTGCATTTGCCCTATCAAAAATCAAATCTCCCAAGACTGGTCAAAATGTGCCAAATGAGGTTGCCTCAAGGTAGAGTGCTGTTGCAGTCAACGTTTTAAGGTTTTTCGCAACTCCAAATTGAGCTCATGATAGTTCATTGGAAATCTATTTGTGTCTAGTTATCATTTGACTCATCAAGAAAGTCATGTGGCCAACCAAGCTAGGAGAAAACTTGAGTTTCCCATGCTCACTTCAGAGGTACATCAATTCTCCTAAGGCAACTGTATTTTTGACATTTATCTAAAACCATGACACTTGTGTAAAAAGTGAAGGAGGTTTCTCTTCCTTGGCCTATTGTGGATAAAAAAATATCTCAGTTTTCCCAAATTCATCTTTTTTTGCTCAGAAACATCATTGGAGTAAAACCTATCCCAATGTGTGGAATAAGAGATTTGTCGAAATGAAGCGAAATGAAGGGGATAAGGGGCTTCTAAATTCTTGAGAAAATTTTTGGAAGTAGGGAGGTATGTTAGGAAGCAGGAGAATGTGGAATTTGAAAGATTGAGTGAGGGGAAGGGGTCCACAAGGGCAAAACACAAGTCTAGCATAGAAAATTGTCTAGTTGTAGCAAGAAACTAGGGTTTGTGTGAAAACGAGGAATTTGAGGGATATCAGTGATGGGAAGTGTTTAATAAGGTACATTAAGGATAGGGGAAGGTGTATGAACATCAGGATACAAGTTTTGCTGATGATTTGACCATCCAAGAGAAATTACCTTCAAAACCCTAGGAGAGGGAAATGAACCTTACTTAGGCACAACTGAAGCATGAACAAGGTGTAAAATGACCCATTAGAACCTGACATGATGATGACAACCCTCTGAATGATGGTACACTCAGCTGAATGGCAACATGGACCGACATTTGGACAACTTTTAAAGGAGTAAAATTAAACCCAAAACCTAATACCTAGTGACCAAATTTTACTTGAAGACTCACTGAAATGACAAAATTTGACCTTGACACCTTAAAAACACTTTGTAAGAGAATGTTTGATCACTGGAGGAAGGTTGTAAAGACTGACACTAACACCCTTGAACGACCTCGAACGATATTTCCTGAAATACTTTGCACGAACGCCCTCGCCCAATGACTTCACACGACTTTTCTGAACGACGCCCTCTCCTGATGACCTCACACAAATTTTCTGCACGACGACCTCGCCTGACGCCCTTGCACAATTTTCTTGAACGACGCCCTCGCCTAGATGACCTCGCACGACTTTTCTGCACGACACCCTCACACGATTTCCCTGAATGACGCCCTCGCCCAGATGACTTCGCACGAATTTTCCTTGGCTCGGGTGCTTTGGCCCTGTACTTCGTCCACCTGTACCTTCGCCTAGATTTTAGACCAACCTTCACACTTTCTCCTTGTTCCACCGTTGGATGCTCAGAACTGTGTGTTTTATTTTGATGCCTTAGCTAATGCCAAAGAACGCCCATACATATAGCTCGTCCTCCATGAATCATTATGACTCCATGCTTGGCCGACCACCATACATTCCTTTTTTTTTAATTTTCGAACGAGTCGGCTTGCCCATCAGCCGACCCAATCGTCGTGTCTCCTTTGTTTGGTCATTCAGACAAACGCTCTCAGATGCCCTCGCTTGGTCGTTCAGCCCGACGCCCTCAAACGGTCATTCGGAAAAATGCCTGCAGATGCCCTCGCCCGTCGTTCGCCCGTGCCAACTCCCGTCTACCCGTTGGTTAAACGCGTCCGTCCGGCATGCCCGACTCGTGGGCTTGAAAAATTCCCCCACTCTAAACGGTTGTCATCCTCGACAACACCATCATACAACATCACAAAGTGTTGCTAGCTCCAACATCAAAGATGCCCATGCTTCTTGCCTCTACTTTGCCATCACACAAACCATTAAAGGCTCATGTCTCCATAAATCAGAAACTCTCCTCAATCCATGATCATCAATCACATCCTGTCACAATCTTTGCATACTACTTCACTGCAACATATCGTGTTGACTCCATCATGTATCGTCATCGTGTGAAATGTTGCCATGATACTCCAACACATTGTTAAGACATCTTTGCACACTTCTGGACCCCATGATTTGAACTAGTCATGTGATCAGACCAACTGTCACGCTCAAACCATAAGAATGCACATCCTCATGCCATCATTAGTCATTTCTCAGAACATCCTGTCACATCATCAACTCGATCAAGAATCCATCTCCATCCAAGTGAGCCATGCCCAGTCCATGAAGTAGTATTCATCTCGTCTGCAACATGCTGTCCATAATGTTTGGTGTCAATGTGTTGTGTGAAATCAGTCACATCTATCCCAACATCATCATCCATATGTGTAAAATCCATCTCCTCAAAGTGAAGAGATCCTCTCATCAAACTTGACTTTCGACGTGCCACATCCAGGTCCATGAAGAAACCTCCATCATATCTATAATGTGTCATCCCTCAATTCTGTCATAGGATCAAGTATACACCTATCTCATCTCCCATGTTGTGCCCATGATCATAGATCGATCAACGCCCATGTGTCAAAAGTGATTAAGTCTCAACTCAACCCATGCCCAAGTGTTGCCACCAAGGCATCATCATTGTTGTAACTCCATCACTCCAAAGTGTCTGATATCAATCCTCCACATCAAGTCACTCTTTCAAGCACACCCATACATGTACTCAAAAATATGCACCCCATCCTGCATCAAAGTCCCTGACCTCAGCGCCTTAATGCATCAGATCCTCTAAATCCACCATATATGAAGTCCCCAAAAGTCACAACCTCATTTCATCATGAGCTCCATGAGTCATCTCCAACCAACATCCCAGCAAGCATACATGTCTCGGCCCAAAGGTCTTTGCAAGATGCCTCAGCTCTCCATGTAGTAGGAATGCTCCATAGTCTGCTCACAAATCCAACCAATCCATGGCCTTGTTGTACGCAAGTGCACAACATCTCCATCGGTTCATATGTAAAAAATTTCCATGTCACATCAAATCTACCTGCATAACATCCCTGCCTTGGCACTCTTCATTGGATGCCCATAAGTGACACCTCTATAAGTGCTCCTGCATAATGCCCTTGCATAAGACTTCCATGCTCCATGTCTCCAACCTGATGTCCATGACTCAAGTTGCCCATGTTGTCTAACTAGATAGACCCATCACAACAATCGGTCATCCTCACCCAAGTTTGCCAATCAGTCTAGTGAACTCGATCACCCAACCATATCTTCATCACATGAGTTTCTTCCACCATGGCTCCCCCACTAAAGGTCCCACCAAGACTTCCTCTTGATCTCGGCCATGAGAAGTCCACCCAAGTATCACCATACTCAAGTGTGTGCCCTTCTCCAATCTGTCCATGAGTCATGATGGGCACTTAGCCTATTCTTCCATTTGGCTAAAGCATGACCCATTCTTCCGCAATGATCATCATGTTCCTCCCTTGTCACGGGCCTTTGCACCTTTGACCATATTGTCACAAACAACTCCAACAAGTCCTGCAACAGTCAATGATCCTTTCTTTTCCATACATGGTCTCTTCATAGAAATCCATGGTAAGATCCTCCCTTGCATCGACAAACTGATTTTTCTCTTCCCTGCATATGGTTCATCTTCCAAAAGTCTCACTGAAACATAAGTATAAGTACTTCTTCATCATGAGGTTCCTCCAAGTGAGTTTCCTCATCCACCAATGTCTGCAAATTGCGTGATCCTGGTCCAACTTGATCAATTTCAAGTTCATCCTCCATTGTTGTCATATATGCAACATCCTCAAACATCACGACTTCCTCTTCTTCGTCATTGCAATCTGCAACTACATCCTGCTCCATTTCCCAACCAAGTCGAAGAAGTTTGTCTTCAACATTCCTTTCCAGGACTTCAAGTTTATCTTGAATCCGTGAGTTCTCTTCTTTCATCCGCTTGAACCTGTATAAGGTCAGCAAGAGCTTCCCTTCACATTCTTCCAAACCTTCCATGTCTTGTCGTTCAACTTGGCCCAAGCATGATGCTTCACCTCTGCTAAACCTGTCATGAAGTGTAGTGGGATTAGCTTCTTTGCAAATCCTACACCTCGTCCACCATCAGCTCTAATACCACCTGTCATGCCCCTAGACTGGCGGTACTCTTCCAACCGTAGTATAGGAGGTGCGGCACCACCAACCCTTTTCTTTTCACCAATACTCACGGACATGGACTATGCCTTACGTCTATACTTAGTTTATTTTTCAACAACTAAGCATATATTTCTTTACACCATTCATCATATTAACTTCATTACACCATGAATCAGCATTAACATGAAATACACAATAGTATAACTAGGAGGGGAAACTCCCTATGATGAGTCTGCCTGTAATAATAATAATAACAATTTACAATATACAAGTTAAATCTTGAGTAAATCACAAATTTACACTTAGAATATTTTTACATTCACCGGCACAACTAGGTTAGCCCAGCTCGTCGGCACGCCCACACGGTCATCGCACAACTCTTGCCCAACTCGTCGTTTGCCTCCGCACGTTCACCCGAACGCGTTTTGTTCAACTCGTCCAACTCGTCAGGCGCTTCCACCGAACGCCCAACTCGTCCACCGGTAGGTTGTGTCACCTGTTCAAGACTTTGCTCGATTCACTGTTTGACCAACTCAGGTCATTTGGGTGGATGCCCTGTCGTGCCGTTGAATGACCTCGAATGATCCTGCTTGAACACCCTCGAACAACTTTGCATGAATGGCCTCACCCGATGACTTCGCACGACTTTTCTGAATGAGTCCCTTGCCTAATGACTTCGCACGACTTTTCTACATGACGCCCTTTCACGATTTTCCTGAATGACGCCCTCACCCAAATGACTTCACATGACTTTTCCTCAACTCTGGTGCTTCCGCCCTGCATTTTGTTCGCCTGCACCTTCGCCTGGATTTCAAACTAACCTTCACACTTTCTCCTTGTTCCACCCTTGGATGCTCTGAACTGTGCATTTGATTTTGATGCCTTAGCTAATGCCAAAGCACACCCATATATAAAGCTCGCCCTCCATAAATCGTTATGACTCCATGCTTGGCCGACCACCATACATTCCTTCTTTTTAATTTTCAAATGAGTCGGCTCGCCCGCTGGCTGACCCAACCATCGTGTCTCCTTTGTTTGGTCATTCAGGAAAATGCACTCGGATGCCCTCGCGAGGTTGTTTAGCCCGATGCCCTCGCACGGTCGTTCGGAAAAACGTCCTTGGATGCCCTCGCCTGGTTGTTCAGCTTGACGCCATCACATGGTTGTTCAGACAAACACCCTCGGACACCCTCGCCTGTCGTTCGCCCGTGCCAACTCCCGTCGATCTGTGGACTTGACATAAAACCTCTAGGGCACCCAAAATATCACCAGAATTTTCATGATTTTTAGGGCAAAAAAGCAGTCTGTTTAGACTACACCTATTCCTTATATGAAAAATAAAGACATTTTTCACCACAATATGTATATTCCTCATATAAAATAAAAAGATTTCTTCCATTAAGACTTATATATTACTCAAATGAAATATAAAAATATTTTTCACATAAACAATATATAATTTAAATCCAAAAAATATATATTATTTTATTAACTTTAAAATTAAATATAAATTTATCATAATTCATTATTTATTAGATATTTACATCCTAATAATATATATTTATTTTAATTCATTATCTATTAAATATATAGAAAATTAATGTAAAAGATTAACTTAGATTTCTCCTTCACTTTATTTAGGATTATTAATTCTCAAAATACATTGCATTTATAAGTGGCACAAGCATATTAATAAAGTGGTGGACATACGTCCGTTAATTTCATTTTTCATATGTCAATAGTCATATGAAAAGTAGAAAATAACATTGATCGACATATATCAACCACTTTATTAATTTGGTTGCGCTAGTTGGTCAACATGCATGGGGAGGATTAGTAAACCATGGTTGGCTATGATTAAATATGGTTAAGTCATGGTTGATGATGGTTAACCATGTTTGACTATGGTTGATGAGGGCTAAGATTGTTGATTATGGTTGAGGAGCACTAGCCAAGGTTGTTGAGTGTTGACCATTTTTTGCTATCATTAATGTTGATTGATTTTGGTTGATGATGGTTACGAAAGTCAACCATGGTTGAAAATAGTTGACCATGGTTGAAAAGTTTGATGAGCATTAGCCATGGATAGGCAAAGATAAATGAGAATTGGTCATTTGTGACCATGGTTGACCATTGGTGACAAGGGTTGACTATGTTTGACTATGGTTAAATATGGTTTACCATGGTTGACCATGGTAAACATAGTTGACCATTATTGAGGATCATGGTTCAACTTCTTGCCATGTTTGACTATGTTGAACATGGATGATCTTAAGTATGGGGGTTTTACGCAGTGCATTATATTAGATATCATTTTGGGATTCAACTGCGTTAAGTAAGTCATTCCCGTATGACCATTTCCATGGGAGGTAGTCGTAATTGACTATTTTCTCATGATTTTTTGAATAGTTCACTTAGCACTCATTGCATCGGGTGACCAAACATGGTCAACCATGGATGATCTTGTTTGAGCATGGTTCACTATGGTTAACTATAGTTAACTATGGGAGAACATGGTTGACCATCATTGTCAACATTTAACTAAAGATGAAATGGTTGGCCATGGTATACCATTGGTGACAAGGGTTGACCATGGTAAACATGGTTGACCATTGCTGAATTGGTTTGACCATGGTTGACTATGGTTGAATTTCTTCTCCATGTTTGACAAGTTTGACCATAGTTAACATGTTTGACTAAGAATGAACTTGTAAGAGCATGGATAACTATGGATAACATCAATAACTATTTTTGAACATAGTTGCACAAGGTTTCTAACCTCTAATTATAGATGAATATGGTTGAACATAACTTTTCTTAACAAAATGGTTGACCATGTTTGCCCATGAATGAATATGGTGATCATAGTTTACCATTATGGAGTTGGTCACATTTTGAGATTTTTATTTGTTTGTCATGATGCGACATCATCTTTTTTTTTCAGCACATTGTGACATCATTTTTTTTGTTCATCACATGTCATTAGGGTTTTTAGTTCATCACATTGCAATGTCAATTTTTGTTTGTCACATTTGAATGTTGATTTTTGTTTGTCACATAGCGTGTTGATTTGCTCATCAAAAGTAATGTCATAATTATTTATTTATTTGTTTATTTTTTTATCACATTATGATTCCATTTTTTTGTCATATTGTGACATTGATTTTTGTTTATTACATTGCAATATTGATATTTGTTTGACAAATTGCAATGTTAATTTTTTTCGGTCACAGGGTAATGTCAAGTTTTGTATGTCACACGCGGCATCATTTTTATTAATCACATTGTGATGTCAACTTTAGTTCAACACATTACGATGTTGATGTTTGTTATGTTGCATTACAATGTTGATTATAATGCATCACATGCAACATAATTATTTTTGTCATACTGTGACATCGATTATTGTTTGTCACATTGCAACACTCATATTTCTTTGTCACATTTTAATGTCAAATTCTCTTTATCACATTAAATAATCACTATTTGTTTATCACATTGCATGTCAACTTTTGTTTTGCAAACTATGACATTGATTATTGTCCATCACATTATGAGGTCAACTTTTGTTCATACCGTTGTGAAATTGATATTTGTTTGTCACATGTGACATCGGGGTTTGGTTATCACATTAAGAAATCATTTTTTTAATAACATTGCAATGTTAGTTTGTTTTTAAACAATTGATCTTGACCATGGTTGAGTTTGTTTGTGTTAGAACCCAAAATAATATTGAGGCAGGTGGGAGGGGTAGGGGGTGAATTATGTAAAATTTAACAATTATTTAGCATACCTAACAAATTCAATAACATAAAAAGGTATCAATCAGATAAAGCTCTAAACATAGGATGTTAATGTGAAAACCCATCAAGGGAGAAAACCATAATAATTCTTAATTTTTAAAGTAAATATAAGCACCAACTTCAGTTTACAACATATTTTGTAGACACCAAACTACAGGAGGAACCAACCCCCTTTCTCTACAAGCGCCTACTTCCACTAGTTGCAAGAATGAAATTGTTGAGGCACCAACCTCCTAGTTTTTTCAGGCACCCACCTAAAGGAGACTATGATCCCCTACTCTACAAGAACCTACTTGCTAGGTCACTATGATCCCTCTTTCATTAATTTTTCGCACTCAGATAAGTGAATCCTCTTACATATAATCATACACACATCATAGTTCAAATATTTTGATCATCACACACACGCATAGTAGCATCAAACTTTTGACCTCTTTTGACATGTATATGCTACACAACTCAACGTTTACATGTTCAACACTTAGATTACACAAGAATGATGCTCAGTTTAGTTATTATCCTACAACTCCTCTCCCTCTCATTATTTTTACTAACTTTATTGTTCTTATCACTTGACGGAGGTTACATCCACTAACCATACATTTAGAACAACACACCTTGCATTGTTCTCTTCTCCTTTTATGATTTTGGCCCTTTAATTATCACGAGTATCAATTCATGGTATTTACCCATGGAAAATATCATTTGACTATATCAACAACTTTCCCCTATCAACCTTCTAATTCATCAATGGCGTTGGAGTGATTAAACTCCTTTACTTTTGGCACTCTCCTCATAACCACATGTTGGATTGTAGGATAATCCTATTGTTACTAAGAAAATATAGTGTCCATCACTTTTTTTGGTAACCACAGGCTAGGACTATAAGCTTAGGCACAAAGTTAGCCTTATAGCCTATGTAATGTGGTCAATTTACATTATACAACTTTTCCCTATGAAATCCAATATCTAGGCTTATCCAAAACTATACTTGGTAACATTATCTTGGATGCAATCCAAGGAAATATATCCTTACACCTTAATGATCCAAAGGATCCAATATCTAATCCCTTCTTCTTTTCACACTTTACCACATAGTTGGATTGATCTAAGGACCAAATATCTCTTTAAATGTTAATGTGGGGTCCACATACCATTTCTCAATATTTGTGCCAAGGCCTTCATTCAAAAATCCAATATTAAACCTATTCTAAACCAACCAATAACTTATGCATGCTTTAACCCTTATATGCCCAAAATAAAAGGCATGGCTCCTTGACACCAAAATGGAACTATGACCAAATTCTTCGACTGAATCCAAATCTAGGTCACTTGCAAATGAGCATACTTGCTTGACCCTTAGAGACCTAGATACTTGGACACCTCTAGGTCTATGCATGGAGATGGTTTACACTTTTTGGCATGCGAGAGCACATTGTGGGTGAAAAAAAGAAACTTGATTGAGCCTTTTTAAGTGCTCGATCGAGCAATCTTTAATCCCTCGATCGATCTATTTGAAGGGTTTAAATATTTGTTGATCAAGCATTAAAACAAACTCTTGATCGAGCTCTTGTGTAACTCGAGATTAAGAGCTTCATCAAACAATGGACTCAATCAAACCATTTAAATCAGAAAAACTACAATACACTTTTCTACACACAACTAATTACTATATTATTCAACTATCATTACAAAATTTAATAGTTACATTTAGACACTAGATAAAACAAATATATATATATATATATAATATAATATATATACTTAAAATTTTCAGAACACAACTAATTACTATATTATTAAGCTATCATTCGAGAATTAATAGTAACCTTTTCTAAGACACTAGATAAAACCAGTGTATGTAGAAAATATAAAAAACCAGTGTATGTAGAAAATATAAAAAAATATAAAACTAGTATATATAGAAAATTTACTTTTATATAAAACAAAATACCAGTATATATATATATAGAAATTCTGATTTGAGTTTGAAAGGAGATAAGAGTTTACCAAATTTCGTTAAGACCTTTCTCAACCTTCTAGACCAAATTGCAGGAGAAGGCGTAACAATGGCGACGTTGCTCCACCTGGCAGACACAACATCGGCCGTCTCCATTTGCGCGTTCGTGCAGCATTCGGGTTTAATTTTGCACATAAAAGATCATTGTATATTTAACTCCACCTGTCACTTAGGGTTACCATCAACTTTAAAATATCACGAAATATTTAATATCCATATTCCGTCTCTCCATAGAAGGTGTTTGAATTAAAGGGACGACACTCAAATAGAGGATTGTAAAAATTAAACGTCTTGTGGTTGGTTTAGTGTCTTTTTATTTCGCATAAAGTGAGATTTAATGAACGAAGGGTTTAAATAAAAGGAATAAAAAAAAATAAAAAAGGGGTGTAAATATATAAATATAAAAATTGTAATATAAAATAAGGGGTAGTGAATTAATAATTAATTTAAATTAATTTTATATAATTTATTGTATTTCAATAAAGTGATATTCAATGAACAAGATAAAATGACACAAAAAAATCATTGATTTAGTATACAGTATTCACCATTAAATTGCCACTTTTCCAATATTAACGATGTCATTTTTAAAAATTTCACTGCTACCTTTCCAATACTAGCGATGATGTCATATTTTTTTTATAATTTTAATTAACAATGATGTCATCTTTTTTGCAATTTTAATTCTTATTTTAGTAAGACAGTGGCACAAGACTCATCTATAAATACTAGAGTGACTCACGCTCATTATTTTAGTAAAGCAGTGGCACAAGACTCATCTATAAATACTACAGTGACTCTCGCTGATTATTTTAGATAATGTTTTTGAATGTTACAGTTCTTGTGTTATATTTTTATGTGTATGTAATTATTTATTAGTAATTAGTTGGCGATGAAGAAGGGAGACAATCTTGTCAATAGCTTGCATGAGGATTCATATTGCAAATCTATTTCATTTAATTTTAGGTATCACAACTTCTAGCTACTAATTAATTCTCAATAGTGTGGCTCCAGGTATTATTAAATATATCTTGAAGAGTAGTTTTAATAATTTATTGCGAGAAGATTACTCTTGAAATATTTTTTTGTCTCTGGTAATGTTTGAAATAATTCATTTCCTTCAAGAATAATTTGATGATTTTTTTATCTATAGTCATTCAACAAAGTCAAGAAATAATTTATTTTTGATATTTTTTAATGAGTGGCTAGAATTATAAAATATTTTCATTGTTTGTTTCTCCAAACAATTATCACATCTCCTTCAAGAATGTTTTGTTTGGTTTTGAATTTTTATAAATATATATTTTCCGAAAATGTTATGGATACATTATTATATGCAATTATCTATTACTAATTTTGAATATATGTAATTGTCTATTAGTAGTTAGTTGGTGATGTACAAGGGAGAAGATCTTATCAAGGATTAATTTGAAATTTACAGGAGGACTGATTCTACACATCTATTTCATTTTAATTCTAGGTATCGCAACTTTTGACAACTAATTAATTCTTAATAATGTATTTTTAGGTATTTCTATATATCTTGAAAATGTTTTTTCTTAATAATCTACAATGTCAAGATTAATAACATTTAATGCATCTAACAAAAGCAATCAAACAAGATTAAAAAACAACATCTACGCTGAAATCAATGCATCTAATGCAAGCAATCAAATAAGATTAGAAATCAATATCTACACTAAAATCAATGCATCTAGTGAAAGCAATCAAATAGGATTAGAAATCCAAATTTACATTAAAATAAATGCATCTAGTACAAGCAATAAAAAATGATTAGAAACCAACATCTACATTGAAATCAATGCATCTAGAGCAAGAAATCAAATATGATTAGAAATCAACATCTACACTGAAATTAATGCATCTAGTACAGACAATTCAATAGAATTCTAAGAAAACATCATCTACACTGAAATCAATGCATCTACTGCAAGAAATATTCTTCCCTCTCTCTCCCCTCCTTCAAATCTTGAATCTTGAAAAATATTTTTAATAATTTAGAGTCTCAAGATTAAGAACATCCAATCCATCTAATGTGAGCAATCAAATAGTATTATAAAACAACATCTACACTGAAATTAATGTGTCTAGTGCAAGTAATCAAATAAGTTTAGAAATCAACATCTACACTGAAATCAATGCATGTAGTAAAAAATCAAATATAATTAGAAATCAACATCTACACTGAAATCAGTGCATCTAGTTCAAGCAATCAAATAGGATTACAAATCATCATCTACACTGAAATCAATGCATCTAGAGAAAGCAATTAAATAGGATTAGAAATAAACATCTACACTGAAATCAATGCATCTAGTTCAAACAATCACATCTACACTGAAATCAATGAATCTAGTGCAAGCAATCAAATAGGATTATAAGTCATCATCTACGCTGAAAGCAATGCATCTTGTGCAAGAAATATTCTTCCCTCTCCCCCCCTCCATCTATATCTATATCTCCCTTCATCTCTCCTTCTTTGTCTCTCTATCTCACCCCTCCAAACAAGCACACACACACTCTCCATATATATATATATATGTCTCCCTCCTGTGAAAGAAATAACGTAAACAAGATCGTTTAAGTATGCATGTTCAGAACTATTCCTGATGAAAACATGAAAAATTTGCAGAAATTAAGCCTAAGGTGCAACTAAGAAAATCCTAAACTATTCTTCTTTTCTGCAATTTAGAGGGCGGATTTATGATAAAACAAACATGAAAAAAACTAACGGAGTTAAGAAACACTTATTGAACCATGTAGAAGCACAGGAATTCCACAATCACTCCTCGGCCAATTAAACACAACAGACAGTTTTAGAATCCATGCTTTCAACAGTCTTTGATTATAGAAAGCATCACATTTACAGTGCGAGTCTCTGCTTGAGAGAAAGATCGGAATAACAAAGATCAAGCTACTGATCAACCAACCAACCCCTACTCCATCTTTCAGGGTGGTATATATAAGCAAAATATCTGAAGTCATTTATTACAATTGACCTAAACAGGTTTGCAGGAAAAATCTTTTTCTAAAAACCTAATTGTTGTTGGAATTAAATGCAAGTAAGTCCTTTGGGCTACGCCAGAGGCAGCTGAATCAAGTTGAGTTGATGAGGTGTCCCGTTTGACTTGGTGCAGTGGTTCTGTCATAATTGTGCATTAAGTTCTGGTCCACTGATCTTCTGTGAGTTTAATGTGCAGTCATTTGCGCTGGTGAGCCTTCAATGCATCTTCAATTGGTTCTTGACTTTCAGAGCTTTCGTTTTAATGTTGGATTTTCCTCGATCCCTGAGAAAATCTCCTCTGATACACTTTGCCGCTACATTGATGGTCTTCGTCGCTTCCTGATACTCTTTGACGTGCTTTCTGTCTGCATATTTGATCTGATACTCTTTAATCTCTGTTCTTGGTCTCTCTCTGTCTTCAAATTTGTTTAATTTGGCAAAATCGGGCAATTTTCGGGCTTTTTCGGTGCAAAAAGGGCCAAGGAATCAAAATATTCCCTAAAGATTCCCCAATATGGCTCATTTCCCATAGCGATGCACATCGAAAATTGCCTCCATTTCTCATTCCGGAGCTCCGAAGCTCGACTTTCGCGCTTGCGCGTTTTTCCCTTTTTTTTGGCTGCTGACGTCAGCTGTATGACAGATGACGTCAGCGAGGTGACGTGGCAGGGTGATGTGGCAATGATCTGGTTGGCAGGGTGACTCATATGTTACTGCGATGCGATATAATTCTTTCGATACGATCGCAATATCACATCGGCAGAGAATGAGAACATATTTATTTTGGAAATGCGATGCTTGCGACTGCCAATCGCCGATATCGCGATAGCGCATCGGGCAAAAAGGAAAGGGGCACACCTATGTGGTATAAAATATTGCGATATTCCGATCGTGAGATGGCATCGGCGGAGCGTCCATCGGGAAGAAACAACAGTGAGCTATAATACCCTTGCCACCTCCGATTGCAGTAATCGCGTTGGAGAGGGCTCACCAGGATCAGAAGAATGTTAAGGCAATCGACAAGGGTTTATTGCGATCGGAAGGAGTGAGTATGTGCTTTTGAAGAGTATTTGAGGCCTCGGAAGGGGTCCGATAACCCAGAAAGGAATTTTATGCTTTGGAAGGAGTCCATTGCATTAGAAGATGGTTTGAAGGGGCAGCATGAGGGTTGTTGCCAAGTTTCAGATACACTGAGAAATTCCCGGGGGTACATATGGTTATTTTCACCAGTGGGAGGGGATTATTTTCATAGTTTTAGTAGGGGGATGGGGAAAATATAGGGAGTTAAATAATAATGTCAGTAGTCAATATGAAGATGACAAGAAAGCATTAAGTTTCAGAGATCTTAAGCTTCAAAGGGGAGATAGAGCTGTGTAGAGAAAGTATAGATCCTCCTTGAGTGAAGCAGATCTTCACCAAGGCTAATGACATGGAAAATGATGAAACTAAGAGATATCAAGCAGATCTTGACCTCTTTTTTGGGGAAATTAGTAAATGATTTGGGGAAGAGGAAGTAAGGGAAGTTAGTTATAACTGATTTGAACTCCTCCACATGAAATTGCCTGATGACTGTGACTTGAGTAAAGATGATACTTTAAAAACATGGAAATGAACAGAAATCAAGATTCTACAACCTCAAAAATACCTACCCAGCCTACTTACCTAACATTTTTTATTCTTTTGGTTTGGGCGCACTTAGGCTTGCAGACCTAGCATTTCAACTTTTTCTTTTTATGCCTTCCTATCTACAAACTACCCTTATTTCTTCCAAGGGCCTAGATTAAGCAGTTGGGCTCCTTTGATTCTCTATCTATCTAAGAATCTACCAAGATTAAGCTGATTGGATAGATTTTCATTCTCTATATTCTAAAACAGGAAATTGAAACCTAGGGAGACCAAGATTAAGTTGTTTGGACCTCCCCTTAGATGAGAATTCTACAAAACTGGAATGACTCTTCAAAATTGGAATGCAGTAGATGAACTTTGAATAGCCTTCTTTCCTTGGTGACTGTTTAGCAAATATGGAGCATTGCAGCATGCAAAGTATGACATATTTGGCCTGTAAAAATGTCAATCATGAAATATGAGTAACCTGCTGCAGCATGAGGCTAACAGTGGCTCCACTTGGGGATGGCTTCTCCTTGTGAGAGGCCAAGAACAGCAGGTCAGATTGCCTTGATTCTTCTGTTTTGAACTTCTTAGTGCTGACTGTTGGATTGTTTTGAACTTTTGGAGTGCTAATAGCACTTTCCCTCAATTGTTTTGCTGTTAAATTGTAAAGCATTGCCTCCTTTCTTCTGTGTACTTTAGCATCATGGATTCTTACAAAATAAAATCAAAGTGCTGATATATACAAACATTGTATGTACTGAACATAACACCGCCTATTTTTTTTTTTTTTTAATCAAAAGGATCATTGTAGTGCTTTAGCATTCGACCATTGACAGGGCCTTCTTCAGCTATGCTGCCATCTAGAGATCTGAGAAAATATGTATTATTGCCTTGCACATCGCTAATAATGTATGGGCCTTTCCACAGAAAATCAAATTTTGCATGTTTTCTCTTGTCCTCTCTTCGTGAATCCCATCTCAGAACTTTGCTGCCAACCCAGAAATATTCTGCTTTAGCCTTCTTATCAAACATTTTTTTGAGCTTTTCTTGCAACATTTGAGCTCTATCGTAGACTTTCTCTCTGGTTTGCTGAAGATGAATGGTTTGATTAATTCTCCTCTGCATGTCATTTGGTTAAGCCTGAATTTCCTGCAACAGTTTAATAGTAGGAATGCCCAAAGATGAAGGGAATTTGGCTTCCATGCCGTATACTAATTCATAAGGGCTCATCCCAATGGATTTCTTGGTGGAAAGTCTGTCTGTCACAGAGAATTTGTGAGCTTCCTATGCTAGTTCTTTTTTTTTTTTCCTCCAGCAATTTCTTTATGATATTGATGAGGCTTTTGTTGGACAATTCGGCCAAGGCATTACCTTGAGGGTAGTAAGCTGTGGAGTGGCCCAAGGTAATGTGGTATTTATGGTAGAAGTTGATCATCTTTTTGGATTTGAAGGCAGCGGCATTGTCAGTGATGATTTTCTCAGGGCAACCAAATCTGGAAAGGATATTGCTCTCAAGGAATTGGATAATGGTGGAGTCGTTGGATTGTCTACATGGAATGGCTTCAATCCACTTAGTGAAATAATCGGTGGTTGTTAAAATTCACTTGTGCTGGCCTGAGGAAGAGGGATGAATTTCTCCAACGAAGTCGAGACCCCATTGTTGAAAAGGTTTCTCGGTTGAAATGAGCTTAAGGGGCAAGGGAAATAATTTTCTTTTTCCTTCAAAGATTTGGCATTTGTGGCATGAAACAGAAAACTTCTTGACATCTGCAAATAGAGAGGGCCAATAATTACCAAACCATTAAAATCTTGTTAAGTAGTGGACTCCAATATAGTGTCCTCCACAGTCCCCCTGCATGGAATTATTTTCAATGATGTTGTTAGTTTCATTCATAGTCCAACAATTAAGCAAAACACCTTCATGATTTTTCCAAAACAAAGCACCATCTATGACACAAAACTTTGAGGATTTCATCCTTAAAAATCTTTTCCTTGGTTCTGGACAATCCTAGGGGAGCACAACAGGTTTTAACAATACAAAGCAAAATATCAGCATACCATGGGGATTGCAAAAAGGTTTCACTGATATGTGGAGTCGCCAGCTCCGGTTCATTGTCCAGTTGATTAATGTCTAAGGCTTGGAATTTTGTTTCGGACATTAGTTTGGCTAGCCCTTGTCCTTTAATCATCTTGGTAGGTTTTATTTCAATGTTGTATTCAAGGATGCTGGCAATCCACTTTCCTCTTTTGCCTTCTAGTCCTTCTTGAGTTAATATATCCTTTACAACAGAGTTAGGGATCTGATATTTCAAGGGTGCATCTCTCAAAGCTCGGCTGAAGAAATCAATTGGCTTTTCATTACCTTGATCATCTTTTTGTAAAAGGACAATGGCTATGGTGTGCTTGGATGCAAAAGAAAAAATGATAAAATCTTTGTCGAATTGAGCACTGGTGAGGACAAGCGTTTGAGTTAAGGCAGTTTTAATACTCTCAAAAGCTTGTATGGTTTCAAGAGACCATTTTACCTTGGAATCCTTCTTCAACATGTTGCTCAATAGCCTTATTAACTCAGCTAGGTTTGGGATAAATCTCCTTAGGAAATTGATCTTTCCAAGGAATGCTTGCAGTTCTTTTATGTTTCTTGGATAGGGGATTTGGAGGATAGCTTGAATTCTTTCAGGATCAATTCTAATCCCATGTTTTGACATGATATGGCCTAGAAGCTTGCCTTCCTCAAGGGTAAATAGGGACTTCTTGGGATTCAAGAAAATGCCATATTTCCTGCATGTCATGAAAATTTGCCTTAAGTGCTTAAGGTGCTCTTGGTCAGATTTGGAGAATGGGGTTAGATCATCAAGGTAAATAACAAGGAAATCATGTATCTCTTTGGCAAATGCAATATCCATTGCCATTTGAAACGTAGCACCAGCATTTTTTTAGCCCGAAAGGCATTTTAACGTACTTAAATATTCCCCACGGTGTGGTAAAGGCTGTCTTGTCTTGGTCATCCGGGTGAACAAGTATCTGATTAAATCCTAAAAATCCATCTAGTAGAGAAATTCTAGAGGAACCCACTACTCTTTGTAAGATATGGTCCATTTTGGGCAAAGGGTAGTGGTCTTTTAGAGAGACCTGGTTTAAATTTCTCAAGTCTACACACAGTCTTATCTCTCCTATTCTTTTCCTAGTGGGAACTAAATTAGATACCCATTCAGAGAATCTGATGGGTGCAATGGTACCTGCTTCAAACATTCTCTTTATTTCTTTTTCAATAAGGGGAAGAAGCATGGGGTTGATTCTTCTAAGTTTCTGTTTGAATGGTTTTTGATTTGGTTTTAAGGGAATGGTATGTTGGATCACTGAGGTGTCATAGGACTTCAAGTCATCATAACTCCAGGCAAATACATCTTGGAATTCTTTGAACAAATTCACGTATTTCGGTTTTTGATCAGGGGCAAATTTTTGGACAACTTAATCATTCTAGGCTGCTCTGCTGTTCCTATGTTGTGTTCTTCTATAGTGGCATTCAGAGGCTCCATTTTTGGCTTTTTGGGCATATCATTGTCATCAAACATGTCTTCTAATGGAGTAAGGCCGACAAGTAGAAAATTATTCTTTAGATCGATAAACTCATCCTCTGCTTTGGTTGTTTCCTCTAAATACATTTGTTTCAACTGCTCTATGTTTGCGTTGTTAAACATAGTTGGGTTAAGGATTTGTCTAACTGTTGCAGTTGTTAGGGCCTGTTGATTTTCTTTTGTTAGATGTTGGAAATCGTTCATGGCATCCATGTCAATGTTTGTGTTCGAAAATTCGCCCTCAAGAGTGAGGAAATTGTTAATCTAGGCATCATTTTGAAATACCCGCCAATCCTTAACATTGTTAGGGAGCGCAGGTCTGTGTTTTATTTCAGCGGTGAAATGGTGATTTGGTTCAAAGGGAAGCTTGCATGTGCTAGCAAAAGTTACTAGACTGTGGGCATGAATATTATGATCTCTTGAAATTTTGGCAAGCTTGAATTCACTGAAAGAATTGAGTATTTCGGTGGCAGCAGCCCTGTAAGCTCACATTCTACTGTCATTAGTAAAAAAGTTACCTTTCATTTGTTGTATAATCAAATTGAAGTCACCTAGGATGGAAATTTTTGTAGCTCCTAAGACTTTGAGCAGTTTAAGGCCTAAGAGAAGAGCTTCATACTCTGCCATGTTGTTTGTACATTTGAAATTTAATCTATAGGCATGGCCTTCTACGTGATTATTATGTGTGTTGTAAATCCATACTCCTGCCCCTGCTCCTATCTTGTTGGCAGAACCATCAAACTCTAAATACCATGTGATTTCATGTTTGAGGTTTGTATTGAGAGTTTCAGTTTTTTGAGGATTGGGCAGACTTACAATTTCTGTTTCGGGATGTTCTTCTTGCTGTTTGTTGGTTGCGTGGACTATTGAGACAATTTTATGGGTATTGGCAACTGATTCCTCATTGATGTATGTTTCTTGTTCCAAAGATAACGGCTTATCATTAGTTGGAGGGCTGGTGTTATCATTAAATAAAATAAAAGAATCCATATCGGAATGGATTGAGTAAATTGGAAAATTTTGGGGCTTTTCCTCACTGCTTACCACATACTTCATTAATGTTTCTCTATACAGTCTCTTTGGTTGCCCAAAGATAGATATGGTAGCATAAGAGAGGTCGAGTTGAAGGGATCCTTGCAATTTTGCTCCCCATGATCTGGGTAGGAGCATGCCATACTTTGTGGGAATGTCAACAACTACTATGTTCATTAGGATTGTCTTGTTGGGGAATTGGACTAGAGACACACAAAGGTCTTTAATCAAGCCTAAAAATTTGACTTGACTTGAGTCAAAGGAATATAGATCTTTGTACGGTCTTGTGACATCAAGGTTCAACCTTTCCATTACAGCTTTGGGCATAAGGTTATGTGAGGCACCTGAGTCAAACATGGCATTATGCAATATCTTGTCATGTATGTGCAGACTGACATAAAAAGGTGGAACAGGTGCATATTTTGATTTTCCGTTAACTTCTGGACGAAACAGCAGCTCAGGGGTATCATCTAAAACGTTTACATCATCCCTTACCTCTGGTAGTTGAAGTGACCTTTGAATTTGTTGCCTATATACATCATGTTTGGCAAGTTCTGAGAGGGGGATGGATATCTTGAGTTTTCCAATCTATGCTTCTAAACTGAAATGTTTTTCCTATGAGTTCTTGACGTTGATGGCGGTAGATTTCTCTTTTTCAGGCATACTCTCTATGTTTTCTTTTGGAATGTCAATGTTATGATGAATGATAGTTTGTGGTATTTCTGCTTTGGGAGGATTTTTTAGAGTGCCATTCAGATTTTATTTTGGGGAGGAAGGAGGTAGAGGCTGATCAATAGGAGGCTGTGTGTCTGTTATATCCTCCACAGTTACCTGATGCGGGTTTGGGACAGAGCTATCAGCTGGTTGAGTTATGGTGTCATTTCCTTTAATTTTGTTGGGCTGTTTGCTATCTTTTGTTCTGCTAGATGTGGGGACATCAATGGTCCTTGTTCTCAATTTGTATTGTTTGTGTACCTCGTACACAACAGTATCATAGCCTTGTTTGAAATTGAAAGACTCTCCCGACTTGGTGTGAAATTGTTCTACATCAAGGTATTCTCGGTCCTCTTCAGTAAGAAAGATTTGTTGTTCAATTTCTGAATCTATCAGGTTCATATGAGTCCCCTCTGTGGGCTCACTGGATGTGGATGCCTCCACATAATTTTCTTGGAAAGGAGGCCTAATATCATGGTCGGGACTGGCCCTTCCAGCGTTTGTGTTTTGAGTTTTTCTGAAGTTTGGGTTCCTTATGGCATTGCGCTGTTGGCCTTCCCATGAAGTTTTCCTCTCAACATTGTCTACTCTGTCTCCCACCCTGTGGATTCCACTGATAATAGCATCTAGATTCTGATCGAAGGCTGAGGGTTCTTCCTTGAAGGTGGTTCTTCTCTCAGTTTTGGCTCTGTTTCTTTTAGCAATTAGATTTTCCTCCACACTAACAGCAACATCTTGCATTTCTGCAAGGCTTTGAGGGGCTCTTTCCCTTAATTGATATGCCATCTTAGCATCAAAGCCATCAGGGAATTTGTACAAAGTGAGATCAGGTGGAGGTCTTAAATTTTGTGGTATTGCATTGTAAACATTATTAAACCTTGCACAGTAATCCAAAACCGTTTCTTGAGGTCCTCTTTTGATAGTATCATACTCAGATAGTATGTGTAGGGGGTCTTTCTTTTTCTCCCATCTGTTAATAAATGTCTGGTATAAGGCTTCAGGGTTTAGTATGGAATTGGGTGTAAGCACCCTAAACCAGGTTCTGACATCACCGCTCAAACTTTGGACAAAAATCTTCATTCTCACACTGTCATCATCAATTTCATAACTCTCGAAGTAATCTTGCATTTTCTTTGTATGCTGTAGGGCGGTGTAGGAGTTTGTGCCATCAAAATATGTAATTTTTGTCTGGTAGTCCTGAGGCATAGTCCTGGGATTAGCAGGCAGCTGTAAGGGCGGATATCTATTAGCCATGTTAATGGGGATAAGCGGAAAATCTGGGGCAACTGGAATAACAGGAACAACCGGGGTAGAAGGAGTGGTAGTGGTAGTAGGGGTATAGGATGGAGGTGTAGAAGAGCTGCTTGGAGAAGGGGGTGATGAACCAGGGGAACTTGGGGTTGACCGAAATAGAACTTTGACAGGGGTTGGAACACTACTTGGCTGAACTGTTTCAGGACTCACAGTAGTTGGGTCTTCTTGTTGTTTTTGTTTTCTAATGATCTTAGGGATTAAATTTGGATTTTCAAAAACAGCTGGGTGATTAGGATCAGGGTTTGATCGTGTATGACGCATTTTATTTTTAGGAGCCAGCTGTGGCGCTGTAGATTGGTTTAGCGAGATTATCTGAGGAAGGCCCCCAGTGGAGTCACCATTATGTTATCACTCAGGTTGTCCCTAGGCTCCTGTAGGGATACGGCCGAGGTAACCACAAACCAAGCTTTCGATTGCAGGTTCTAGCCCACCTGCAATCAGAGAGGGCTCTCTCTTAATAATTTAACTTTGTTGATGATGATTTTAGGCTAGTTTTTGGGTTCAGGGGTTTTGTTGTTTTGTTTGGATGGAAGATGTATGCCATGTAGAAAATTCCAAGCAGAGAGGCAAGTTAAGGTGTGATAAGTTTCAAACCATTGGGCATGGAGTCATGGATTAAGGCTGGCTGTTGCATTTTCTTGGTCACAAGAGGCTTGTGGAGTGGGATAGCTACACATGAGACAATTATCAATTTGCTGAAAGGATGGAATGATGGTTAGGGATGAAAGGAAATTAAGAATCTTTCATCAAAACTGACAGGGAGGGGAAGTGAATGAATGATAGTTTAGGAATTCTTAACTGCTCCTAGACAACCATTCATTCACTTCCCCTCCCTGTCAGTTTTGATGAAAGATTCTTAATTGCCTTTCATCCCTGACCATCATTCCATCCTTTCCGCAAATTGATAATTGTCTCATGTGTAGCTATCCAGCTCCACAAGCCTCTTGTGACCAAGAAAACGCAACAACCAGCCTTAATCCAAAACTCCATGCCCAATGGTTTGAAACTTATCACACCTTACCTTGCCTCTCTGCTTGGAATTTTCTACCTAGCATACATCTTCCATCCAAAAAAAACAACAAAACCCCTGAACCCAACAACTAGCCTACAATCATCATCAACAAAGTTAAATTATTAAGAGAGAGCCCTCTCTGATTGCAGGTGGACTAGAACCTGCAATCCAAAGATTGGTTTGTGGTTACCTCGGCCGTATCCCTACAAGAGCCTAGAGACAACCTGAGTGATAACACCTCCCTCTCTCTATCTCTCTCTTCTTCCCTCTCTTCACCTCTCATCTATATCTCTATCTCCCTCTACCTCTCGTTTGTTTCTATATATCACCCCCAAATCATTATACAGTCTTTCTCCATATATATATATATATATATATATATCTCCCTCCCTCTTACTCTCCCTCTCCCTCTCTCCCCCTTCTATTTCTCTTCCCTCCTACTCTCCTCTCTCCTTTTCTCTCTCTAGCTTATCACTCCCTCTCTCTCTCTCTCCACTTTTCTCTCTTTATGTCTTTCTTCCTACCTACCTCTTCTCCCTCCCTTTATCCTCTCTGTTAATGTCCTCTCTCTCTTCATTCCTCTTTGTCCCTTTCTCTCCCATCTCACTCTATCCCTCCCCCTCTCTCTCTTCGTCCTCCAACTATGTCACTATTTCCCTCCCTCTCTCCTCTCTCCTTCTCTCCCCCTTCCTTCCATCTCTCCTTCTTTGTCTCTTTATCTCACCCCGAAATATACACACACTCTCTCCATCTCTCCCTTTTCACTCCCTCTCTCTCTCTCTCTATCCACTTTTATCTTTCTATGTCTTTCTTCTTCACTCCGTCTCTCCCCCCTCCAACTCCATATTTATATCCCTCCTACTCTCATCCTCTCTCTCAAGTCCTCCCTTTGGTCCTTCCCCTCTCTCCCTTTCTCTCCTACCTCCCTTTCTCTCCCTCTCTTTGCCCTCTAACCTTTTCACTCTCCTCTCTCTCTCTCTCTCTCTGCCCTCTAACCTTGTCATTATCTCTATCCCCTCTCTCACTCCCTCTCTATTTGGACTCCAACCTTCTCACTATCTCTCCCCCTCCATCTTTGTGTCTCCCCCTCTCTCTTTCTTACCCTTCTCTCCCTCTCTCGCTCCTATCTTTCTCTCTCTCTTCATTACTCCTCTTCCCTCTTCTTCATTGTATCTCCTCCTCTCCCTTGTCACTCCCCCTATCTCTCGACCTCTATCACTCTATGTATTTGTTCTTCCCTCCATATATATCTAGAGTTAATATATATAATGATATATTATAATATATTATAATATAACAAATTGAATATTGTATTAAATTTAATATTGCATTAATCCAAAGTTATTAAATTTAATAATATTAATATTAGTATTAAATAAAATATTAATATTATAATATCAATATTAGATTAGATGATTTTTTTACATGGCATGATAACAAAATTTATAATTAAACTACATCAAATTAATACTTTCAAATATTACAACTTTGATGTGGAAATATTTGCCTTTAAAGATTTTAATGTATCCCTAGGATATGGTTTTTCCTTTTAAAGATTCATTTTACAAATGTTTAGTTAAAAGAAATATTAAAATATTTTGGAGCAAGATTTTCATTCTTCTTTTTTCGTTTAATTTAAGAAATGATACTTGATTTAGTAAAGAGAAAAATTGTTTAAATTTTTACTTAATTTGGAATTTTAATCTCGTAAATTTTTTTGCTAAAAAATGTTTAAATTTTTACTTAATTGGAATTTTAATCTAATAATTTTTTTGTTAAAGGTAAATTTATGATCGTTATATGATAAATGAACTATTAAAAGCACGAGATAATTTACTATCCATTCAAATACATAGTTATATTTTAATAATTAATCTCAGCTCATTAATAAGATTAAAAAGTTATATATAATTAAGATTGGCCAACATTAATGAAAATTAATTTTATTATTTTTTTAGGACAAAAATGAAGATGAATATACATATTTGATTAGTTTTAATTATAAACATTATAAAACATCAATAACCTCATTCTCATGCTTACTCAGTTACTCAGTTAGTTATTGATATTACAACAAGTATGAAGGACTCTTAACTATAAATAAGATATTTCGATCTCCATGTGAAATAACATAATTTTAGATGAAATTCAAAGAAAAGAATTATATATAGATATATATATATATATATATCTTAAATTTTCATGTTTTTTTAAATATTTCAATACTTAGATCATAAATAAACTAGAAATTGCACCAAATGTTTCAAAAGAAACACATTAGCATTGGATGTTGAAAATGAAAGAAGAAAATCTAGCTTTGACTTTGCCATGGTTAAACTAGATTAAAATTTCAATTTCAATTTCAGTAAAATACTTAGAGGTAGTTACCTGAGGTGACATGGCCTTGTCACTCAGTTAACTCAATTAATTCGAGTTGGAGACACTTGAGTTCAATTTAGTATGATTGATTGCTAATTTCTAGCAATCTATTTCAATTAATTCAAGTTATTGTGACTTAAACCAGTTCTAACTAGTAGAGAACTAGTGGCGGGTCTAGTAGTGGTGTACCTCAGTGATCAACCAATTAACTCATTAATTAGCACAAAAAATTGATGCATGCAGAAAACTCGAGTTACCTAGTTGAGATTGGAGTTCAAGGGGTAGTGTACTATTAGTTGTCGCATATTCTGAAGTATATGGTGCATGCAGTCAGAGAAGGGCCTAAAGGAATTGCACAATTCTGAATGAGGAATTTCCTAATTAATAGAGTCCTAACTCCTCAAGGAACAACACAAGGAAATAAGAGCTTAACAGATTGATAAATTGGTTAAGTGTTGACCAGAGTTAGTAGGTGAGGCAGTGATATAGACTATACCAATGAGATGTTGCTCAGGCTTGAGCAAGCATTGTATTTCTTCTCTATTTTCTAATTAATGAAATACAAATAGGAAGGGGTTTTGAGTAGTTGCTTTCACCTAGATAAATCTTAGTGCATCTCTATTGAATCATGTCACATGTTTATTATTTCCTTTCTCAATCGTGAATTTCTTTCCGCATATCAGTAAAGTAGATTTGAGTCTTATGTTTTAGTAAATTACATGAGCAATTCAGATTTACACATAATTTCTACATGGTATTAGAGCATGATTCATAGTAGAAAAGAGAATTCAAAGTTGTTATTGCAGGAGGATCAAATTTGCAGGATCAATTCTCCAGAGCTAGCAGGATGGTGTTCTATGGTCTAAAGCTTGAGTATGTCCTTGAGGGAAACTCAAACTTTTTTTCTTGAAAGGATCACATGGCAGCGGTACTAGAGGACAATGGGTTGAAGGAATTTTTCGAGATTGATATTCCAAAACTAGAATCATCAAACCTTAAGGATCTAGAAGAATGGAGAAAGTGTGTAGCAAAGCTGAGGAGAATCATATTGGAGGGTGTGAAGGACCACAATGTATGCAATCTCCATGGGAAATAAACCCCATATGCAATGATGCAAGCACTGATAGGTTTTTTCCAGAACAATAGTGACCACAGGAAACTAGCGCTTAAAGATAAGCTTCGAAATATCAAGATGCAGAAGAATGAATCTATTTAGCAGTACTTGAGCAGGTTCACAAAATGTCATGATGAACTTGAAGGATTTGGGGTTACTGTTGTGGAGGATGATATCATGAGCCTAGCCCTTCTAGGCTTTCCCAAGAGTTGGCACAACTACTAAGATTCAGTGATTGGGAGGGAGAAACTACCAAACTGGGAATGCCTTTGGTCAGATTGGTATGAGAGGATATAAGGAGGAATGCCACAAATGGGACATAATATAAAGAAGAGGAAGAGGAATTTTCATCAGCCAACAAAGGAATGAATGACAAGGGAAAGAATTCCCAAGGTGAGGTTGATTCTAGCCAAGCGGGAAATAAGAAATAGTTGTCCAAAATCAAGTGTTTCAACTGCCATGAGTTTGAGCACTATGCCACGAAGTGTCCACACATGAAGGAGAGTAAGAAGGAGCCTGTAGTAACAACAATGGATGAAGCTTTGGCTTCATGGTTCTAGCTTGATTTCACCCTTATCACACACATGATGAGCACAATGATGGGTAGTGGGTGGTACTTAGATAGTGGTGCCTCGTTCCACATGACAAAGAATAAAGAGTTTTTCAATGACTTGGAGGAGAAAGATCTCGAGAGGAACATTGAGTTTGGAGATGACATAAGGTACATTGCTACCATGATCGGTACAATAATATTTCAAAGGGAGTTAGGCTCCCCTCTCAGGCTCACAGATGTGATGTTTGTTTCAGGTCTAAAGAAGAATCTATACTTTTTTTGTAGTTTTGGAAGACCATGGTTATGATGTGATCTTCAACAAAAGGAAATTATTCATGAGACACATAGACACGGCAAAAGTGAAACAAATTGATGATAAAGCCAAGAACTTGTATGCACTTGAGGTAGAAGATGCATGAAAAGCATTAAGGAGCAAGGCAAGTGTTAGAGACATAGTGGTTGAGAGGGAGCATGATTTACCTCTCAAAATGAAACCTCAGAAGGAGCCTCGGGAAGTTGTGGAGCAACCACAAATGGGGAAGAAGACAAAAGGCAATGTGGATACATACGCTCAAGAAGAGACAACCAATAGGGTGAGAGTTCGAGCTAAGTGGGCAGAGGGAGCACATGCAACCATACCTCCAAGTGTGAGGTGGGGTGATGTGAAGCCCTAGTCCGAAGAGTGTAGAAATTTGGGCAAGGTCCATTGAGGTGTTCTCGTAATGGATCATTACCCTTGCTATAGGGGCCCACAATATTCAATAGCAAGAGGACCAGTGCTAGTAAAATACTGATGAGTGTAGAGGAGTGTTGACAGTGGAGCATGAGGCTGAGTAGCAGAGTCATCAACAACACAATTTTCCCAGTAGATAGTTCTAGATTAATTCAATGATTATTTTTTATGTATGCTTCTTAGTTGCAGATGTTGGAATAGCAGCAAAAACAAAGAGAAGTGTTGCATGGGGTACATGCCAAAGGTGATGGATTGGGGTAGATGTGAATCCCTTTCTTGCTAAGAGGGAGTGTTGAAAATGCAACAATAAAATCTAGTTTTGACTTTGCCTTGGTAAAACTAGATTAAAATTCAAATTTCAATAAAATAAAATACTTGGAGGTAGTTAACTAAGGTGACATGGACTTGTCACTCAGTTAACTCAGTTAATTCAAGTTGGACACGTTTGAGTTCATTTCAGTATGACTGATTGCTAATTTCTAGCAATCTCTTTCAGTTAATTTGAGTTATTGTGAGTTAAACTAGTTCTAAATGTTAGAGAACTAGTGGAGGGTCCAGTAGTGGGGTGTGCACCTCAGTGATCAACCAGTTAACTCATCAATCCTCCTAGAATAATTGATGCATGTAGAGAACTCGAGTTACCTAGTTGAAATTAGATTTTAACGAAAGTGTACTATTAGTTGTAGACTATTATGAAGTGTACAAGTGGTGCCATGCAGTCAGAGAAGTCCCTAAAGGAATTGTGAAATTCTCAATGAGGAATTTCCTAATTAATAGGGGCCTAATTCCTTAAGGAATAATGCAAGGAAATAGGAGCTTGGTAGGTTGAGAAATTGGTTAAGTGTTGGCCAGAGTCAGTCTGTGAGCCAGTGAGATAGACTATACTAGTGCAAAGGTTGCTCAGGCTTGAGAAAACATTGTATTTCTTCTCTATTTTATGATTAATGTGATACAGATAGGAAGGGTTTTTGAGCAATTTATTTCCCCTAGATAAATCTTTGTGTATGTGTATTGAATCTTGTCGCATGTTTATGCTTTCCTTTCTTGATTGTGAATTAATTTATGCATGGAGGCGGTACTGGAGGACAATGGGTTGAAGGAATTTTTTGAGATTGACATTCCAAAAATGGGATCATTAGACCTCAAGGATCTAATAGAATGGAGAAAGTGTGTAGCTGAGATAAGGAGAATCATATTGGAGGGTGTGAAGGGCCACATTATATGCAATCTCCATGGAAAACAAACCTCGTATGCAATGAGGCAAACACTAATAGGTTTGTTATAGAACAATAGTGACCACATGAAAATAGCGCTCAAAGATAAGCTTTGAAATATCAAGATGCAGAAGAATGAATCTATTCAATAGTACCTGAGCAGGTTCACACAATGTCATGATGAACTTGGAGGAGTTGGGGTTACTATTGTGGAGGATGATCTCGTGAGCCTAGCCCTTCTAGGATTTGCCAAGAGTTGGCACATCTACTAAGATTCAGTGATTGGGAGGGAGAAAATACCAAACTGGGAATGGCTTTGGTCAGATTTGGTACTGGAAGAGATAAGGCGTAATGCCATAGATGGGACCTCATGTAAAGAAGAGGAAGAGGACTTTGCATTAGCCAACAAAGGAATGAGCACCAAAGGAAAGAAGTCCCAAGGCGAGGCAGATTCCAACAAAGAGGGAAATAAGAAATACTTGTCCAAAATCAAGTGTTTCAATTGTCATGAATTCGAGCACTATGCCATGAGGTGTCCACAAAAGAAGGAGAGTATGAAGGAGCTTGTAGTAGTAGCAACAGGTGAAGCTTTGGCTTCATAGTTCTAGATTGATTTCACCCTTCTCACATGCATGATGAGAACAATGATGGGTAGTGGGTGGTACTTAGATAGTGGTGCCTCATTTCACATGATGGGGAATAAAGAGTTTTTCAGTGACTTGGAGGAGAAAGATCTTGAGAGGAACATTGAGTTTGGAGATGACATAAGGTACAATGCTACCAGGATCGGTATAATAATATTTCAGAGGGAGTCAGGCTCCCCTCTTAGGATCAAGGATGTGATGTTTGTTCGAGGTCTAAAGAAGAATCTAATCTTTGTTGTAGTTTTGGAAGACTGTGGTACGATGTGATCTTCAGCAAAAGGAAAGTATTCGTGAGACACATAGACACGGGAAAAGTGAAACAAATCGATGATCGAGTCAAGAACTTGTATGCACTTGAGGTAGAAGATGCATGTGAATCCTTGAGGAGCAAGGCAAGTCTTAGAGACACAGTGGTTGAGAGGGAGCATGATTTACCTCTCAAAATGAAACCTCAGAAGGAGCCTCATGAAGTTGTGGAGGAGCCACAAATGGAGAAGCAAACTGAAGGAAAAGTGGAGACATCCACTCAAGAAGAGACCTCCAATAAGGGGAGATTTTTAGCTAAGTGGGAAGAGGGAGCACATGCAACCATACCTCCAAGTATGAGGTCGGGAGATTTGAAGCCCTAGTCCCAGGAGTGCAGAAATTTGGGCAAGGTCCATTGAGGTGTTCTCCTAATGGATAATTACCCTTGCTACAAGGGCCCATAGTATTCGGTATCAGGAGGATCAATGTTAGTCAAATACTAAGGAGTGTAGAGGAGTGTCGATAGTGGAGCATGAGGCTCAGTAGAAGAGCTAACAACAACACAATTTTCCTAGTAGATAGTTCTAGATTAATTCAATGATTATTTTTTATGTATGCTTCTTAGTTGCAGATGTTGCAGTAGCAGAATAAAAAAAGAGAAGTGTTCCATGAAGTACATTCCAAAGGTGTTGGATCGAGGTAGATGTGAATCCCTTTCTTACTCAGAGGGAGTGTTGAAAATGCAACAAGAAAATCTAATTTTGACTTTGCCTTGGTCAAACTAGATTAAAATTCAAATCTCAATTTCAGTAAAATACTTGGAGGTAGTTAACTGAGGTGATATGGCCTCGTCACTCAGTTAACTCAGTTAATTCGAGTTGGAGACACTTGAGTTCATTTCCATATGATTGATTGTTAATTTATAGCAATCTATTTAAGTTAGTTTGAGTTATTGTGAGTTAAAATAGTTATAAGTTTTAGAGAACTAGTGGAAGGTCTAGTAGTGGGGTGTGCACCTTAGTGATCAACTAGTTAACTCACCAATCTACCTAGAATAATTGATGCATGCAAAGAAATCAAGTTACCTATTTGAGATTAGAATTCAAGGGAAGTGTACTATCAGTTGTAGACTATTCTGAACTGTATAGGTGGTGCCATACAGTCAAAGAAGTCCCTAAAGGAATTGTGTAATTCTCAATGAGGAATTTCCTAACTAATAGGGGCCTAATTCCTTAAGGAATAATGCAAGGAAATAGGAGCTTGGTAGGTTGAGAAATCGGTTAAGTGTTTTCCAGAGTCAGTATGTGAGGCACTGAGATAGGCTATACTAGTGCAGAGGTTGCATAGGCTTGTGTAAACATCGTATTTCTTCTCTATTTTCTAATTAATATAATACAAATAGGAAGGGGTTTTGAGCAGTTTCTTTCCCCTAGATAAATATCGGTGTATGTGTATTGAATCATGTCGCATGTTTATGATTTCCTAGTTGCATTTATTTTAAAATTTCAAAACTCCAGTGTAATTGTTCTTATAAAATTATTAATTTTATACATATCGTTGAAAATTTGTTAAAATGATGAACCTAGACAAAACTTTAACATCATATCTATCAATTTCTGTATAGCAAAAATTTTTATACATATCATTGACAATTCGTTAAAAGGGTGAAGCTATACTAAACTTTCACATCATATCTATCAATTTCTATATAACATTGACAGTTCGTGAAAAGGATGAGCCTAAACACAACTTTAACATCATATCTATCAACGTTGATAAGATTGTGGTCAAGTTGGATTTAACAAGATATTATAAAAGAAATGCTTAAGATAATGTATAAAATTTTAAACAAACTAAAATAAGAGGTTTATTTTATAACCTAGTAGTATGAGGGAGATATGTAATTTTGTCCATATATATTTCTTTTTTAAAATTAAAATAAAAACAATTGTAAATAAAAAAATAATATTTGCTAGAATAAGAAATGAAAATGAATATACATATTTGATTAGTTTTAATTATAAGCATTATAAAACATTAATAATCTCATTCTCATTCTCACTTAGTTAGTTATTGATATTACAACAAGTATGAAGGATAAATGAGATATTTTGATCTCCATGTGAAATTAACATAATTTTCAATGAAATTCAAAGAAAAATAAAAATAAAAATATATCTTATATTTTCAGGTTTTTAAAAATATTTCAATACTTAAGACATAAATAAACTAGCAATTGCACTGAATGTTGCAAAATAAACGTAGTAGGCAGTAGCATTGGATGTTGAAAATGCAACAAGAAAATCTACTTTTGACTTTGCCTTGGTCAAACTAGATTAAAATTTGAATTTGAATTTCAGTAAAATACTTGGAGGTAGTTAATTAAGGTTACATGGCCTTGTCACTTAGTTAACACGGTTAATTCGAGTTGGAGACACTTGAATTCAATTCAGTATGATTCATTGCTAATTTCTAGCAATCTATTTCTTTTAATTTGAGTTATTTTTTGTTAAACTAGTTCTAACTATTAGAGAACTACTTGAGGGTCTAGTAGTGGTGTACCTCAGTGATCAATCAATTAAATAATCAATCAGCCCAGAATAATTGATGCATGTAGAGAACTCGAGATACCCAGTTGATATTGGAGTTCAAGGGGCAATGTACTATTAGTTGTAACATATTCTGAAGTATATAGGTGGTGCATACAGTCAGAGAAGGGCCTAAAGGAATTGCACAATTCTGAATGAGGAGTTTCCTAATTAATAGAGGCCAAACTCCTCAAGGAACAACGCAAGGAACTAGCAGCTTAGAAGGCTTATAAATTGGTTAAGTGTTGACCTAAGTCAGTCTATGAGGCAGCGAGATAGATTATACCAGTGTAGATGTTGCTTAGGCTTGAGCAAGCATTGTATTTCTTCTCTATTTTCTGATTAATGCAATACAGATAGTGTTGGGTTGTGTTATATTTTTTCCACATAGTTAACAGGGGATTTGAGGGGCACCCGTAACCCCACTTTATGGGGTCCGGGGCAGCGCCCGGGAAAATTTTGGTTTTGGACCCTATGTTAGGTTGGGCGGACCCACCTATGGTTTTGTGCATGATTTTCGCACATGGTTTTTGGACGCGATGGTTTTCGGTCCATGGTATTGGATCAATTGGTTTTTTGGTCCATGGTATTGGACGTGATGGTTTTTTCGGTCCATGGTATTGGATGCTTCCGCATGTATAAATATGTATTGTAACATTGAAAGGAACATAATGAAAAAATCAAGCTGGTAGTCTCGGTTTTGAGATCCAGTGGGAAATCTCTGTGTATAATGTGTTTTATGTGTTATGCTCTCGCATTTTTATTTTTCCTGTGATTTAGAATTCATATGCAGGTAATTTCTGTACGGGGTTAAAACCTACAGATAGGAAGGGGTTTTGAGTAGTTGTTTTCCCCTAGATAAATCTATGTATGTCTATTAAATCATGTCACATGTTTATGATTTCCTTTCTCGGTCGTGAATTTGTTTCCGCATATGAGCAAAGTAGATTTGAGTCTTATGTTTTTGTAATTACATGAGTAGTTCATAACTACACATAATTTCTACATGGTATTAGAGCATGATTCACAATAGAGAAGAGGATTCGAAGTTGTTATTGTAGGAGGATCAAATTTGTGGGATCAATTCTTCAAACCTAGTAGGATGGTGTTTTATGGTCTAAAGCTTGAGTATGCCCTTGAGAGCAGCTCAAATTTTTTTTCTTGGAAGGACCGCAAGGAGGCAGTACTGGAGTACAATGGGTTGAAGGATTTTTTCGAGATTGACACTCCAAAACTAGGATCATCAAACCTTAAGGATATAGCAGAATGAAGAAAGTGTGTAATCAAGCTAAGGAGAATCATATTGGAGGGTGTGAAGGACCACATTGTATCCAATATCGATAGGAAAGAAACCTCGTATGCAATGTTGTAAGCACTGACAGGTTTGTTCCAAAAAAACAGTGACCATAGGAAACTAGTGCTCAAAGATAAGATTCGAAATATCAAGATGCAGAAGAATGAATCTATTCAGGAGTACCTGAGCAAGTTCACACAATGTCGTGATGAACTTGGAGGAGTTGGGGTTACTGTTGTGGAGGATGATCTCGTGAACTTAGCCCTTCTACGCTTTTCCAAGAGCTAGTAAAACTACTAAGATTAAGTGATTGGAGGGAGAAACTACCAAACTGGAAATGACTTTGGTCCGATTTGGTACATGAGGAGATATGGCGGAATTCTAGAGATGGGACCTCATCCAAAGAAGAGGAAGAGGACTTTGGATTAACTAATAAAGGAATGAACGCTAAGGGAAATAAGTCCCAAGGTGAGGCTGATTCCAACCAAGAGGGAAATAAGAAATACTTGTCCAAAATCAAGCGTTTCAATTGTCATGAATTTGAGCATTATGCCACGAAGTGTCCACATAAGAAGGAGAGTAAGAAGGAGCCTGTAGTAGCAGCAACGAGTGAAGATTTGGCTTCATAGTTCTAGTTTGATTTCACCCTTATCATATGCATGGTGAGCACAATGATGGGTATTGGGTTGTACTTGGATAATGGTGCTTCGTTCCACGTGATGGGGAATATAGAGTTTTTCAGTGACTTGGAGGAGAAAGATCTCGAGGGGAACATTGAGTTTGGAGATGACAGAAGGTATAGTTCTATCGGGATCAATATAGTAGTATTTTACAGGGAGTCAGGCTCCCCTATCAGGCTCAAGGATGTGATGTTTGATTCGAGTCTAAAGAAGAAGCTAATCTCTGTTGTAGTTTTGGAGGACTGTGGTTATGATGTGATCTTCAACAAAAGGAAAGTATTCCCGAGACACATAACCATGGGAAAAGTGAAATAGATCGATGATAGAGTCAAGAACATGTATGGACTTGAGGTAGAATATGCATGCAAAGCCTTGAGGAGCAATGCAAGGGTTAGATACATGGTGCTTGAGAGGGAGCATGATTTACCTCTCAAAATGAAACCTCAGAAGCAGCCTCAGGAAGTTGTGGAGCAGCCACAAACAAAGAAGTAGAATGAAGGCAGAGTGGAGACATCCACTTAAGAAGAGACCTCCAATAGGGGGAGAGTTCGAGATAAGTGGGAAGAGGGAGCACATGTAGCCATACCTCCAGGTGTGAGGTGGGGTGATGTGAAGACCTAGTCTCAAGAGTGCAGAAATTTGGGCAAGGTCCATTGAGGTGTTCTCCTAATGGATCATTACCCTTGCTACAGGGGCCCACAATATTCAGTAGTAGTAGGATCAATGTCAGCCAAATAATGAGTTTAGAGGAGTGTTTATAGTGGATCATGAGGCTCAGTAGCAGAGTGAGTAGTAACAAAATTTTCCCAATAGATAGTTGCAGATTAATTCAATGATTATTTTTTATGTGTGCTTCTTAGTTGCAGTAGAAAGAACAACAAAGGGAAGTGTTTCATTCAGTGCATTCCAAAGGTGCTGGATCGAGGTAGATGTGAATCCATTTCTTGCTGAAAGGGAGTATTGAAAATCCAACAAGAAATCTGTTTTTGACTTTGCTTTGGTCAAACTATATTAAAATTCGAATTTTAGTTTCAGTAAAATATTTGGAGGTAGTTAATTGAGGTGACATGGCCTTGTCACTCAATTAACTCAGTTAATTCGAGTTGGAGACACTTAAGTTCATTTCAATATGATTGATTGATAATTTATAGCAATCTATTTCAATTAATTTGAGTTATTGTGAGTTAAACTAGTTCTAAATGTTAGAGAACTAGTGGAGGGTCCAGTAGTCGCGTGTGTACCTCAGTGATCAACCAGTTAACTCATCAATCAACACAAAATAATTGATGCATGCAAAGAACTAAAGTTACCCAGTTGATATAGATTTGAAAAGAAGCTTACTATGAGTTATAAACTATTCTGAAGTGTATATGTGGTGCATGCAGTCATAGAAGGCCCTAAAGGAATTGCGCAATTCTCAATGAGGAATTTCCTAGTTAGTAGGGGCCTAATTCCTCAAGGAATAATGCAAGGAAATAGGAGCTTGGCAGGTTGATAAATTGGTTAAGTGTTGGCCATAGTCAGTCTGTGGGGAATTGAGATAGACTATACTAGTGCAGATGTTTCTTAGGGTTGAGAAAACATTGTATTTCTTCTCTATTTTCCGATTAATGCAATATAGATAGGAAGGGGTTTTGAGCAGTTTCTTTCCCCTAGATAAATCTCAGTGAATGTGTATTGAATCATGTCGGATGTTTATGATTTATTTTCTCGATCATGAATTATTTCCATAGATGAGTAGAGTAGATTTGAGTCTTATGTTTTAGTAAATTACATGAGAAGTTTAGATCTACACATAATTTATACATTGGAGAGAGTAGGATTGATAGTGAAATTGTTACTTGCAACATTTAGAGAAAAATTCAAGGATGTGCTTAATACAAAAAACTAATTCAATAATTTGAAACATTGTGAAATGATACAAAATATTAAGAACATTGTTTCTCTGTTGTATAAGTCAAATACAAAACAAAAGGGAAAAATACAAAAAAATAGTAAATTGAAACCATAATGCATATGGACCAACAATATTGCAATATGCATAATGTAATCCTACAGTGACAGAGCACAATCCAGATTCCCCATATGGATTAATTTCTCATTCTTAGGTTTGATAATTATTTCAAAGCACCAATCGTACATAAACTAAATTAAATATTTCCTAAATAAAACATAATATTTCAAGGTTATCCAGAAGCAATCCCAACAAACAGACAAAAAATTGAATTCATAACTGAAATTTGCAATTTCCCAACTTCCTACTATTAGCCTTCAAAGGTAGTTTATTAAATATCATCAATGTAGTACATTGAAGTGTAGGAATTTATAGGGTAAGTTCCTCAGATAGAACACCAAAGGACACCGCTCACAGACAGATCAAAGATCATTACACCAATATTCTTAACGTGGTTAAAACCCTCAAAGAGGGAAACATCCATGGCCTAAGCCAATGCGGCCACTTCATCCAATTTATTAATAAAATAATGAAAATTTACATAAGCTTCTCTCATGAATGTTCACCTTACAAATGACCCTCCATGCTCTTTAAATAGAGATCATGGACCAATCGGGTGTTAATCCATGGATCAAGCATCGGTAATATCGAGGAGAGAATGAACCGTCACATCACTTCATGTCCAGAACATATCGTTACCGTCATATTGTAAGTTACAAAAGTACATAGTAAAGAAACACATTTTACCTAACTCTACACTAGACCAAGTTATACTTAACTATTTCCTATGTGTTGGAATATCCTAACATCCTCCCTTAAGAACAACTTGGGATCGGATTGAAGGATGTACAAAGATGACACAATAGGAGAAGGAAGGAGGAATTAGAGCCTATCCCCCCTTAGTGACAACTTCCTGAACTCCAACCATAAATTGAAGTTTAGTAAACTTCACCTCTATGAGAGCCTTTGTAAAGATGCCTACCAACTTGATCATTGGTTGAACAATACTAGACTCCAAGAACATGGTCATGAATGAGTTTATGATGAAGTGCATGTGTAGTTCAATGTGTTTTCTGTGTTGATGTTGGACTGGATCTTTTCATAGTTGAATAGAACTTTGATTATCACACCAAAGTGTAGTCAGATGCTGCTATTGAAAGCCAAACTTTGATAGGATCTAATGAAGCCACAGGGCTTCCTTGCTAGCTTCTATGATGCCGCGATACCTTCTGCTGAAGAAAGAGAAATGACACTTTGTTTCTTGCAAGCCATGTAATAGTCTAGAAACAAGAGTGAAGACATAACCTGTAGTAGACTTCTGATCATCAGGGTCACCAACCCAATCAGAATAAGTGAAACCAACAAATATCAGAGATGCTTCTGCACTGTAATGAATCCCAAACTAAACTGTACTTCAAACATAACGAAGTATTATTTTACCTGCTTTCCAATGACTTTCATGTGGGTTTTGCATAAACCAAGCAATAAGGCCAACAATGAAGGAAAGGCCAGGACAGGTATGGGTCACATACAAAAATTTTCCTACATGCTGATAGTATAAGGTAGCATCAACTTCAGGGGAAGTACAAGTGACTGAAATTTTGGCTCTAGACTAAAAGGGAGAAGGGGCTGCATTACAGTCTTCCATGTAAAAGTGGCATAGAAGATCACAAGCATACTTGGACTAGGAAAGGGAAATACCTTCCTTAGATTGCAAGACTTGAAGACCAAGAAAATAATGCAAGTGTCCTAAGTCCGTCATTTCAAACTGCTTTTTAAGGATGGACTTCGCATGGTTTATAAGGTTGGTATCACTACGAGTAAGGATAAGATCATCAACATAAAGAACAAGAATGATAAGGGACTTACCCACTTTCTTGGTGTAGACGGTATTGTCAGAATGGCACCTAGAAAAGCCAGTATCTAAAAGAAAGCTATCCATTTTGGCATACCAAGCCTGAGGGGATTGCTTGAGACCATAAAGTGATTTCTTAAGCCGACATACAAGGCTAGATTCTGTTTGTAAAAAGCCATGAGGTTGTTCCATATAGATTTATTCATGCAAGTCCCCATGCAAGAAGGTAGATTTAACATCCATCTGATGGACTTCCCATTCGAAAGAGGCATCAAGGGAAAGAACAAGGAGGATAGAGTTCATTTTGGCAATAGGGGAGAAGGTTTCAGTGTAGTCAATGCCTTCAACTTGTGAAAATCCCTTAGAAAAAAGACGAGCTTTATGTTTATCAACTTTTCCATCTGGTCCAAACTTGGTTTTATAAACCCATTTACATCTAACAAGTTTTCTTCCCTTTGGAAGAGGAACAAGATCCCATGTATCATTTGCCAATAATGAACGATATTCTTCATTCATAACTGCGTCCCAATCTGGATGGCCTGAGGCTTCTGCAAAGGTGTCAAGATCATAATTCGCTGAAGCTTGAGCTAGTAAAGAAGAGGCTCTATCAAACTAAGAACATGTACATCGCTGATCTGTAGCATCACCTACAAGATCACCTGTTGCATCCTGAGTAGCACGAACCCATTTTGGAAGCTGAGGAGATGAAGGAGGATCCTGAGAAGGTGGTGGAGGATATTCATCCTCGCTGTCATCATCTGAAGAAGAAATATTTTCAGAAGTAGAAGGGATAGAGAGAGGTGGCACATCCACCAAACTAGGCTCGTAGGCTGATATATTTTCAGCAAACTTTACATCTCTTCTAATGGTAACATTTTTGGATTTAGGTGAAAGAAGTCTATATCCATTGACATCTTCAGAATATTCAACAAAAATACATTTTTCACTCTTAGGTTCTAAGGCTTTATGTTTCTCATCGGGAATATGGGTCCATGCTTCACTTCCAAAAACACGAAAGTGATTTACATCTAGTTTAATTGAGCTCCATGCTTCTTCTGGAGTGATATTCTTTAAAACCTTGTAGGAGTGTGATTTACTATGTAATTTGCACAGTTAATTTCTTCTTCCCAAAAATTAAGACTAAGTCCTTTAGATTCAAGCACACAATTAGTCATTTCCTTTAAGGTGCAATTCTTCCTTTCAGCTACACCATTTTGTTGTGGAGTATATGAACAATATGTTGCATTTGAATTCCATGTTCAGTGCAAAAGTTGATGAACTTGTTGTTAACATATTCTCCGCCATTATTAGATCTTAGCTTAAGAATTTGATGTCAAGATTGTTTCTCAAGAAAGGCCTTAAAGGCCAAGAACATGTTAAATACTTCACTTTTGAGTTTTAAGAAGTATACCCAAGTGCGTTTGGAGAAATCATCAATGAAAGTTAAGAAATACTTGTAGCCAGAGAATGAAACAATTGGAAGTGGACCACATAAATCACTATGCACAAGCTGTAAAGGGGCTGAGGTGTGTAAGGAGGCACGTTTTTCAAAACTATCCTGATGATGTTTTTCGAGTACACATCTGGAACAAACACCATCTCTGCAAGATACCATAGGAAGACCTGTCACCATATTTTCTTTACATAGATTCTGAAGGGAGCAATAGTTTAAGTGACCAAATTGCTCATGCCAAAGTTTGCTCACTTCATCATTATGAGCAACAAATATCGAAGAAAGAGTTGATGACCCATAGTTGTTAAACTTATACAACCTTGTAGAATCATCAACAATTCCAGTAGCTAAAATCTGTCTAGGATTTCTTAGGTCCTTAATTACAACATCATGAGGTGAAAATTCAACGATTTTACCTTCACTTGAATGAGTTATTTGATATATAGATAGAAAGTTGCAGGATAAGGTTGGAACACATAATACATCATTAAATTGACCATTGTCTAGATGAATAGTTCCAGTCCATACAACACTAAGATATCTATCATCACCAACATATATATTTTTGGTGTTACAATCATTTAAAGAAGAAAACATGGATTTGTTTTAGGCCATGTGATAAGAAGCTCCACAATGAATGAGCTACTCATGAGAATGAGAAGAAGAAAATACATTTAGTGCATAACTAGACCAAGATGCTTGACAACCACATGTAGAAAGTGTTAGAAGATGAAGTTGAAGAATGATCCAAATTAATTTTATTCTTCTTCATTGTTTCTTCTAAGGCTTCCATTTTCTTAAAGCATTTGGATTCTAAGTGGCCATCTTGATTACAAAAGTTGCAATGTCTATCAATTTTCTTTCTTTTTTTTTTATTTGTCTTATCATTTTCTTGAATTGATTTTTCATTTTGTTGAGACTGAAAGTGCTTAGAACCCTTTTTTGGTTTAGGACCATTCTTTTTAGGATACTAGTTCTTAAGATTCTTTTAACTTGGTTGTGCTGGGCGGCTAAGACTTTCTTAGAAGAGTTTCCAAGATTATGAAGACCAAGATGTATGAGTTTTCCTTGTTCTCTTATTAAAGAATCACAAAAGGCATCAAAAGAGGGGGACTTGTAGGCTTGTTCTTGAGAAATAAAGGCTTCTCTAGTAGAATGAAAGGTGGAAACAAACATAGAGTAGGCTCGTCCCAACTTAGTAAGAATGGAATAGGTAAGGCTACCATCTTTGTTTTTGACCTTAACACCTTCCAAGAGAAGTCTAGGGGTCTTGAAATTGGATAAAACATCTTCAATGGAAGAAAAATTGTTGGGTCCAATGTAAATAACTCATTTTTTAGTTGATGGGTTATAATTTCATTTTTAATTCCAAAAAATTTGTTGAGTTGTTTCATTGCTTCATCAAGGGTATCAAGTTCTGTGATATGGAATCTAAGGTTTGGAGAAATATACATGATTATCAATCCACGTGCTTGATCTTGCTTATTTTCCCATTTGGCTGCCTTATCTTCATCTTTAGGTTTAGATTCTTGGCCTGAGGCCATTCTATAAAGACCTTTACTTCTAAGTAAATCCACAATGTAGGATAACTATTGGAAGTAGTTGGTGCTATCAAGAATAACCTGGTATGGAATTTCCATTTTAACATTAATTGAAATTGTAGATGCTGAAACTAAGTGTTCCAACGGAAAGATCTCGAAAAATTAGGTCGATTAAAAAGAAGGCTCTGAAAATGGCTTCCGGATGAAGAAGTTATGGCTTTTTAAAGAAAAGTTGTTGAAGATGCTGAAGAAGTGCGTGAATGTGCGAAAGTGAATGATAATGTTATATTTAAAAAAAAATGCCCCCCTTTCCAAACTTAATCTAATTAACTCACTTTCAAAAAAATATCTTATGTGACTCACTTTTATAAATAAGTGAAAGTCACTTTTACAATGGTATTTTATAAGCTACCCACTAAATTGTAACTTAAATAAAAGATAAAGAGACTTTGGAATTACAAGTGACTCACTTTTTATAATGGGTGAGAACACTTTTACATAAAATAAATTTAAAATATAAGTTACACGTGCTTTTTGAAAAATTAACTCAACAAAAAGAAAGACTTGAACCCAAGATCTCTATTCTCATAAAGTAACTTTTGACCAAGTGAGATAGTTTAAAATGTTAGTAAATTTTGGAGAAGAGGAAGGGGTTTTTTTTTTTAGTCATTGAAGCTTTGGAGTTTGTGCTTACTTGAAAAAACCCTTTTCTGCCTACAAAACAAAAAAACACACAACCCAACACAGACATGCAAAAAAAAACAAACCAAACCTTATGGCTTGAAGTTAGCTTTCATCGGAAACTAAATATTTTACTCAATGTTTCTGATTTTCAGAGATCACACTAAGGCACGGTGGAAAAGAGCATACGCATGAAAAAAATCCTTCCTTTCTATTTCTCATTTTCCTAGATTGCACAGTGTTTTGGGGAAAAGAGCATATGTAGAAATGAAAGATCTAGATCCAGTAATAAAAAAACATAGAGCTAAATAAATCAAAATAAATAGAGAGATAAATAACTAAAACTACAAATAAAGATTGTATACCTCCAGATCTTAAAAATGACGTAGTTATGGTTACCAAAAACCTTTTCACGTGAAACGAAATGGGTTCCTGCACTGGAACAGATTCTCCTAACACAACAAAGCATTCCTCTCGGCCATATACCGAGGAGAGAATGGACCATCGGATCACCTCATGTTTAGAACATATTGTGATCATCAAATTGTAAGTTACAAAAGTACATAGTAAAGAAACACATTTTACCTAACTCTACACTAAACCAAGTTATACTTAACTATTTCCTATGTGTCAAAATATCCTAACATGAAGTACATTCCCTTAGCTTACTTTCATTTGCATGAGTGGGCCTATTTTAAAATCTACGCAATGGAATCAAGGATAAGTCTCTAGTTAAATTTTACAATGTTAAAATTTTAACATACTTTTTAGTTTGTTAATTCTTTTGCAGATTTTTGCGAATTTACATGAGTAAACCTTTTTTGAAGTCCATTTACATGAGTAAGATTTTTTTGAAGTCTACACATTGGTTCGTTGAATAAACCTAACATTTATACCAATCAATTATTCTCTGATGCCACTCATGGGTATTCCACTTTCAACAATTTTACCTAATTAAAAACCACATAATTTTCCAAAAAAAACAATTGTAATTGCATACTAAATAATAACTCGAAAATAATACAAAATTTTTATTAAACCAAAAAAAGTCCCGAATGAAACCAAAATTTACTTTCCAAAGACAAATCATAGCATGTTATGTTGAGAAAGAAAAGGTAGCGCCACCTTTCAACAATATCTTCAATGCGGTACCAATGAAAGATACAGTGGTCATGGATATGGTTTAGCTAGATCTTGATGCAATTGGTAGATATTCAAATCATTATGATTATGTGTGGAGGTATGTTAATGTACATAAAATGAAAGTGGTTTTCTTCTCTTGTAGATAAATGGAAAAATAGGACCTTGTTCTGCACTGAAGATAGTTAAGCTTCTAATTGTGATAACATTCGACTCCATTATATGTTGATATCACCTGGAGAATATGCTCGTTACAAACCTAGAAAATAAAAAATTATGGGTTAGCTTGTTCCACAATGAAATTTTGATCTTAACTAAGCGACTTGGATATGGCACACAATAAAATGTTGGGGTTTTCATTCAACGTGTCATGGAAATCAAGTGTTAAATAACTTATTGTTACTTTACTTATTGTTATATCTTTAGCACAAGTGTTAAGTGGCTTTGCACATAATTGGTAATTGGGTATGTTTTTCTTTTGTTGTGCGTGTAAATGATGATGCGTAATAAACTCAACGGTGGCTTATGCTTATCGTAGCTGAGTCACAACATATTCTTACTGATGCACCATTGCAAGCAAATGAATTTGCTCGTGTTTATTATTATGGGTTTTCACATTTCTTGTTTTTTAGGGCTTGTTCAATTGTAAAAAATTGGCCTCAAGGTCGCCCAAATCATAGTTGTTGGCTAGAGTGGTATCCTTTTTGTTTTTTAATCTATCCATTACTTTAAAAACAATATTTTAAATCCCTTTTTCCATTGACTTATTGGTGTGATTGTCTTCTCAAATTGTTTTCTTGTGGTAATTAGTTTTGTAAAAGCATGATCAAATACCTATTCATGTTATTTTTATTCTCCGAATGACTTGGCTTATGACTTCTTTCCCATGGTCTAGGTATGAATATATGTGCATATGGTAGATTTGATTTTAGATTGTAAATGATTAGGTAGAGCTATATGCAAGGATGATTCATAAAAAAAAAAATCAACCTAAATAGGCACATGGAGTTATTAATATCCTCCTTTGTTGATAACTTCTTAAACTACTAAATATTTCAGCTCTACAATTCTTATTGCCATAAATTTGGTTGGAGTTCTCATGAATTGTTTCTGCAAATCAACTTCTTTGCCGAAGTGGACTTATATCGCTTTGTGCACTAATATTATGCGGTGGTCCCTGAAGTTTTTCTCCCACTGCTTGTTTCCTCCAAGACCCATCAATGTGAGCATAATATTCTTTACTATAAATTACATCTCTATATAGTTTAGTTGAATCATTTCTATGCTTATAATGAAACTCTTCACTCTTGGAACTTGTAGAGACAATATATTTGTAGTAATTATTCACATAGACATAAAACCTGAAAGCCATTAATTTTCATCACCTTTCTAGACATTCTCCTAACACTGATCAATTATAAAAACATACAAACCCAATAAATAATATAGGGATTAGATGTTCAACTTCAACACAGTAACAATACCCTCATTATCCATGCAACTATCATGCAAAGCCTATTGTTCTTGAAATTATTCGATCTTCAGTTCCATGGGAAATAATTCTATGTTCTTATCAACTACCTTGGTCTCTTGATGGTGAGTAGCATCAACTCTAAATTCATACCTTGGTCTCTTGATGGTGAGTAGCATCAACTCTAAATTCATTGGTATCCTCTTCCTTCTGAGAATCATTTGTGGATATTCCCTCATCCCTACTTCCTCCTCATAATTTCAATAAACTTCCATAAGGATAATATTGTCCAAAGAATAACATTTATTCATGATTGTGACCACTCAAGTCAAAGAAACAAGAAAAGTAAAAAATAAAATTATGAGTTCTTTGCCTTCTAGTGTGGATTTTATCCTCACAGTTTTGATAAAGTGCCCCATATTTAGAAAACTGAGGTGTACCACTACTAACTATGTCTTCTCTCTCAATTCTTTCTAAAAAATCCTAATGAAAATAGTGAATAAAAACATATTCAATGACATATTTTAGTGTTAAGCTATTGACATACAAATTCTACCATAGATATGAAGAAAATATGAAATTTTAATGTAAGTATTTTCAAGAAAGAAATAAATTCCTTTACCTATTCTTCTTGGCTGGGAACATAAAGAGCCAATGGTCCTAATGCCTCTACTTGTGTAAGCAAGGGAATCTCACTAAATCCATCTGAAAATCTTGCAAAAGCATGTTATTTCATGACACATTTTCAATAAATATCCAATAATTTGAGAAAAAAAGGCAAATCACTGCATGTTATGTTGAGAAAAAAAAAGGTAACACCACCTTTCAGCAATGTCTTCAATATGGTACCAATGAAAGATAAAGTGACCATGGATATGGTTTGTTATGAAACCAGCTCACAAAATGATAGAAAATAATGATCAACGCCTTAGAATTTAGCCTCTTTGAGGGGGCAGCCTCCCTTACATTACACAAATGAATAATTTTTGGATGATATAGATGACAAAACCTCCTTTCTATATATAGGAGTCTAAGGGGTTACAATATAATCAAATCTGACATAACAATAATAATAGTGGGATTCTCTGGGACACGATAATAACAATATGGGGACAATAGGGGCACAACAATAACAACAAAGGCTACAATGACAATAGTAATGGTGGAATCACTAGTATTAAAGGGACCTAACATGCCCCTCTCCTTCAAAAAAGTGTTGTCCTCAACACTTGAGTAGTTCTGGATACTTCTGTATAAAATTATCATCCTCCCATGTGGAATCTTGAGTGGTTAAGTTCTTCCACTTGACAAGATACTCTGAAATTGATCGATTTTGCAACTGTCGAGTTGTTGTTTCTGTGACTGCTTCAGGTTCCAATATGATTTTTCCTTCCTTGTCAAGTTTTGGAAATATTGTTTGAACTAGGATCTTGTCACCAATAGCCTTCTTTAAGCATGAAACATGGAAAAATGGGTGCACTCGGGAAGCTGCAGGAAGCTCCAATTTGTATGCCATAGTACCTATCTTTTGCAACACCTTGTATAGACCATAATACTTTGGTGATAATTTATTATCCTTCTTATCTTGCTTGGGGGCCATTTTTTTATATGGTTGTAGCCATAGGGATACCCAATCACCTACATCAAAACTTCTTTCACTGTGATGTTGATCTGCCTGCTGTTTCATTCTATTTTGCGCCAAGGTGAGGTTATCCTTTAAGAGTTGGAGAACTTGTTGCTAATGCTTGATGTGATCTTCCACTGCTTGAACCTTATAATTTTCTCTTAAATATGATGTGATGGATGGTGGATGATATCCATAAAGTGCCATAAATGGGGTCAATTTTGTTGCAGTGTGGAAGGAAGTGTTATACCACCATTCAACCAAAGGCAACCATTTGACCCATTATGTCTGTTTATCAGATACAAAGCAACGAAGATATCCTTCCAAACATTTGTTTACTATCTCAATTTTCCCATCAGATTGAGGATGATAAGATGAGCTATGAGCTAACTGAGTACCAAGACAAGAAATAATTCTGTCCAAAAATTTCCAGTGAAAATGGGATCTCTGTCACTTACAATAATCTTTGGGTTTCCATGTAGCTTTTGAATTGTTTCCATAAATGTAGTAGAAATTGTACTGGCTTTAAATGGATGAGATAATGCACAAAACTATGCATACTTGGTAAGTCTGTCAACTACCACCATAATGACACTCTTTCCTTTGGACTTGGGTAAACCTATGATGAAATCCATTGAAACCTCCTCCCAATGTTGACTTGGAATGGATAAAGGTTGTAATAGGCCCGGGGTTTTAATTGTTTTAATTTTATTTTGTTGGCAAACCACACATTCCGCCACAAACGTTTGAATATCAAATTTAAGGCCATCCCAAAAAACCTCCTTATTAACCCTATGGTACGTTTTCAAAAATCCCAAGAAATTATCACAGATGCTTTATGGATGTGGGGATTTTCCGTTCCTTAATGGCTTTAATTTGGTAGGGTCTACCTTAACAACTTCATGAGATACAATATGACCCAGATATTCCACCTCTTGTACTCCAAAGAAGCATTTGGAGTTTTTATCATATACTTGTTTCTCCTCCAATAGTTTGAGCACCTTGTCAACATGTTGAACATGATCCTTCCAAGACTTGCTATAGATTATGATATCGTCAAACAATACTAACAGAAGTTTTCTAAGGAAGGGTTTGAAAATGTAATTCATCAAAACTTGAAATGCAGAAAGTGCATTGGTAAGGCCAAAAGGCATGACAAAAAAATCATAATGACCCTCATGAGTTATAAATGTTGTTTTCAGAATGTCTTCCGTCTTCATTCTGATTTGATGATATCTTGAATGAAGATCCAACTTGGTGAAGTAAATTGATCCATGCAATTCATCCAATAGTTCATCAATGACATGAATGGGAAATTTATCTTTAATAGTCAACTTTTTGAGCCCCTATAATCTCGACACATGCGCCATGATCCATCCTTCTTGTGCACCAATACTACTAGAGAAGAGAAAGAACTTTGACTAGGTTGAATTATACCAATCTATAGCATTTCTGCAACCATACTTTCAATTTCACTCTTTTGGGCATAAGGATATCTGTAAGGCCTGATTTTTGGAGGAACACTTCCTGGAATCAAATGAATAGAATGATCATGATTACGAATAGGTCGGAGATCTTTGGGAGTCTCAAATACCTTGGAATGATTGTCCAAGACTTTTTGGAGATCTAGTGAAATAGATGATTTTGATTTGGGAACCTCTAGTGAACATAATTGTGTAATTACGCCTCGTTGTTCTTTCTTTAGAAGCTTTTTCATTCAATTAGAGTTGATTAACATTCCTACGATACCTCTTAATTCAACATCCTTTCCTTCCGAAGAGAATTTCATGATTTGTTTTTGAAAATTAAAAGCTATTGTACCCAAGGATTGTAGCCATTAGACTCCTAGTACAACATCAACACCACCCATTGGAATGTAAAGCATTGGGCTATTCAATACATATTCTCCCATGGATAACTTGATATTATGGCACTTTCCAGAGAAATTTATGGTTCCGCCACTTGCAACCATCACTTGACACTCTAGTGCTGGATATATGAAGTAATTCAATTCCTTGGCTATCTTACAATGAATAAAATTATGGGTACTACTCGAATAAATCAAAACTATTACCTTTTTCTTCTTGATATGTCCTTCTATCTTGATAGTTTGAGGAGTGGGAATTCCAGCCAATGCATTACAAGATATGGTCGGATTAATTTCTTCTTTCTCTAGGGTTTGTTCCTGGTGTATGTCCTCCTCTTTTGATGTTTCTTGTTCTTTTTCTTCCTCCTCTTCACAATCTATGTAAAATAATTTCTTCTCAGCACACTTATGCCCTTTAGTGTATTTTCTATCACAATTATAACAAATCCCTTTTGCTATTTTTTCTTTCAATTTTTGGGGTGTCAACCTTGTAGGTTGTGGAAGGCTAGGGAAAAAAACACTTCCATCCTTATAGTTGTGAGTGGTAGGCTTCCTTGTTGCCATAATTTTTCTTTCCATTTTTCTTGCCAACTTAAATGCCTTCTCCAATGAGTTAGGTTCCCAAAGGCGAACTTCATGTTCGATGTTATCCTTTAAAGTCCTTATGAACACATCAATCTTATGCTCCTCTCGAATATCTTTTACCCTTATATTCAATTTTTGGAAGTCCTCAATGTGCTCCATAATTGAACCCTTTTGTTTTAGGTTTATCAATTCGCTAAAAAAAGTGTTGCTTTTTGTATCCTCATAATGTGCTATCATTTCTTCTGTAAAAATTGCCTAGGTGACAATTTGTTTATGAGAGCAAAGCCATTGATACCATACAAACTGATTTGGTTTCAAATATAAAGTTGCAATGTGTACCTTTTGTGTGTTTTGCACATTATGGAGATCGAAATATTGCTCCATCTGTAGTATCCATGTTATGAGATTCTTACCTTCAAGCTTACTCATATCGATCTTTGGAACATGGTGGGTCTTCAATCCAACATTAGAGTCAATGAAATCATGATTAAGATTTCTTTTGTTCTCATCATGAGTTTCCTTTACTACCCTTTCACCATTAGTAAGAATTTGGTGTAGCAACTTATTCAAATTTATCTTCAAATCTTCCATCTTAGCATCCATGCCATCCATCTTAACTTGCACAACATTCATATTATCTTTCACTCCATTCATCTTAGCTTCAGTTACCTTTTGTGAGAGTGAAATTTGTTGCACTTGGTCTCATAATTTTGATATATCATGTTGGGTTTTCTTCCTCTACTTCATGAGTCGTGCTAGAGCTTTCAGGTTTCTTACTAGGTGTTTCCATTTTCTTTCTTCGGGGCATAAATTAATGATAATTATGCTTCACTATGCCCTTTGAACTTCAACCTAATTTTTCAACCCAAACTTATGAAAAATCTGAAAAAGAATATACACCTTTTTTCGCTTTGTAGAAGCTCGATATTGAATCTCTTTTATCTCTATAATTGCAGATCTCCAAGGTCTGAAATTACTTCCTGCGGTAGCCCTTTGAGTCCTCTTTCCAATGCCACTAGTATTATAAAAATTGGATTCTCAAAGAAAGAGTTGTGCCCAATCTCACAAGATAACTTGATTATATAATTTTTCAGTAGGGAAAACTTGTACGACGTTCCACGTGTCACTGTTTCGACCTTCAGATCTGAGAAATATACAAGGAAAACTACAATTCGTCATGTTTCTATAACTTCTGATGAAATTTTAATTTGATGCTTAGAGAGAAAATGATGATGATTTTCCCAAGTTCACATGTTTGGAATGTAATTCGGGAGTCTGCAAAAACCCTAACTTTCTCATATCATATCTCCGAAAACATAGTGAGACAAGATCTGAAATTCGGACCCGATGTTTAGAACAATTTCAGATCAAATGGGTGTTGTTTTTATATTATAAGACATCTCAAAAAAAATGTTATAGCAACAAGTCCATGATGACCTATTGGGAGCAGCAAGACCCTAGAATCCAAAGCGCTGATACCAAATCTTAAGAAACTAGCTCACAAAAAGATAGAAAAGAAATATCAATGCCTTAGAATTCAGCCTCTTCGACAGGGAAACCTCCTTGACATTACACAAATGAACAATTCTTGGTTGATACAAATGACAAAACCTCCTTTCTATGTATAGGAGTATAAGGGGTTACAATATAATCAAAGCTGACATAACAATAATAATATAAGGGCACACTAATAACAATAGTGTGCTTCTATGGGGCACAATCATAACAATATGGGGACAATATGGGCACAAAAATAACAATACGGGATACAATGACAATAGTAATGGGCAAATCACTAGTATTATAGGGACCTAACATGATTTAGCTAGATCTCAATGAAATTGGTAGACAGTCAAAACATTATCACTGTATGTGGAGGTATGGTAGTGCACATTAAATGAAAATGGGTTTCCTCTCTTGTGGACAAATGGAAAAATAAAACCCTGTTTTGCGCTAAAGACGGTTAAGCTCCTAATCGTGATAACATCTGGCTCCATTATATGTTGATATCACCTGGAGAATATTCTTGTTACCAACCTAGAACATCAAAAAGGATGAGTTAGATTGTTCCACAATAAAATTCAAATCTTAAATAAGCGACTTGGGTATGCACACTGTACAATTTTGGGGTTTTCATTCGGGGTGTCACACTAAACTAGTGTTAGATCACTTATTGTTACTTTACATTCTTTTATATCTTCTGCACATAATTTGTAATTGGGTATCTTAATCTTTTATGGTGGGTGTAAATGATGATGCATAATAAACTTAGTAGTGGCTTATGCTTACTACAGATGAGTCACAACATATTCTTATCAATGCATCATTGCAGGAAGATGAATTTTCTTGTGTTTATCATTATGGGTTTTCACATTTATTGTTGTTTAGAGATTGTCCAATTGTAGATGATTGGCCTTCAGGTTGCCCAAATAGATGTTGTTGGCCGAAGTGCTATTTTTTTGTTTTTTTAATCTATCCATTACTTAAAAAAAATATTTTAGATCCCTTTTTCCATTGGCTTATTGGTGTGATGGTCTTCTTAAATTATATTTGCGTGGTAATCAGTGTGTAAAATCATTGTCAAATACCTGTTCAGGTTATTTTTATTCTCTAAATCACTTGGATTATGACTTATTTCCCATGGTCTAGGTATGCTTATATGTGCATATGGTAGATTTTATTTTATATTGTAAATGATTACGTAGAGCTAGAGGCAAGGATGATCCATAAAAAAGTTTCAACCTCAACAGTCATATGGAGGTATTAAGCTCCTCTTTTGCTGATAAATTCTTCAACTACTGAGTATTTCAACTCTATGATTCTTATGTGCATAAATTTGGTTGGAGTTCTTGTTAATTGTTTCTACAAGTCAACTTCTTTGCCGAAGTGGACTTCTATCACTTCGGACACTGATATTATGCAGTGGTCCCTGGAGTTTTCTCCGACTACTTGTTTCCTCCAAGACCCATCAATGTGAGTAGAACATTTCCGAGTATAACTTACATCTCTATGCTTAAAACGAAACTCTTCATTCTTGGAACCTGTAGAGACAAGATATTTGTAGCAATTACACATAAACCTAAAACCCAAAAGCCATTGATTTTCATCACCACTCTAGAGACTCTCCTAAGACTCATCAATTAGAAGAACATACAATCGAAAAAAATAATATAGAGATTAGATTTTCAGATTCAGCATAGTAACAATACCCTCATTATCCAAGCAACTATCACACAAAACCTACTATTCTCAAAATTTTCCCATCTTTGGTTTCATGGGCAAGAATTCTATGTTCTTCTCAACTGACTGGGTCTCTTCATGATGAGTAGCATCAACTCTAAATTCATTGGTATCCACTTCCTTTTGGGAATCATTTGTGGATATTCCATGATCCCTACTACCTGCTCTAATTTCAATAAAATTCCATATGGATAATAATACAGTCCAAATAATAACATTTTATGCATGATTGTAACCACTCAAGTCAAAGAAACAAGAAAATTAAAAAATAAAATTACGAGTTCGTTGCCTTCTAGTGCCAATTGTATCCTCACGATTGCAATTAAGTTCCCCATATTTAGAAAACTGAGGTGCACCACTACTAACTATGTATCCTATGTCAATTCCTTCTAAAACAACCTAATGAAAATGGTGAATAGAAACATCTTCAATGATATCTTTTAGTGCTAAGTTGTTGACATACAAATGCTACCACATACATGAAGAAAAATATCAAATTTTAATGTAAGTGATGGGCCTCCAAATTAGACATAAATTAAGGCCCATCTAACCTTTCCTAGGATCATAAAGCCTATATTAAATATCTCCTTATACTCTTAATAATGATTTTTAAGATTTAATATGCTCTTAGCAAGGTTTAGAGAAAATTGCATATTATGTGCCTAATATTATTTATTTTTATAGAATATTGAGAGAATATGGAGTAAATTATGAATGAGATAATATAGGAACTTTCTCCCTACTACAATATGGACAAATATTGTATAATAAATGAATTAAATATCATGAAATTATTCAAAAAATTTGGAGCTCCACTCATTGAGAAAATCTAGGAATGTGTTCCCTATCATTTAATAAAGGTTCCTAGAGTTAGGAACAATATCCACCTTTTGATGGATTTTGTAGGGGAAAGTTGCATCCTTTCAATGAGAATGATTTCTCATCTATTTTTATAAGTACAAATTTGAATTTTCCTCTAGAGTCATGTATTTCTTATTCTTCTTGTGGAGAAAAGTTGTTATTTAGCAGCTACTATGTCATTTCTAGCAGGGATGTACTCATATTGATTCAAATAATGAAGTTTGGTGCCATTTCTAGCTTCCAAAGCTTGATTTCCTTAATAGGAATATGAGTTTCCTTGTGCTTGGCCATCCCAGGAGCCTAAAAGTCATCTTGTACAAGTTCTTTATTTCCTTTGAATGTTTCTTCACTTGCATCTCTTATTTCTGCATTTACTATTCATGTTGCTTCTATTGTAGGTCATATTGGTTAAATGTTAGGTCCCTATAATACTAGTGATTCCCCCATTACTATTGTTTTTGTATTCCTTATTGTTATTGTTGTGCCCCTATTTTCCCCATATTGTTATTATTGTGTCCCATAGAATTCCACTATTATTATTTTTGTGCCTTTATATTATTATTGTTAGGTCAGCTTTGGTTATATTGTGACCCCTTAGACTCTTATATATAGAAAGGAGGTTTTGTCATTTGAATCATCTAAGAATTGTTCATTTGTGTAATGTAAAGGAGGTTGCCCCCTCAATGAGGCTTATTTCTAAGGTGTTGATCTATCTTTTCTATCTTTTTGTGAGCTGGTTTCATAACATTTGGTATAAGAGCTTTGGATTCTAGGGTTTCATTGCTCCAAATAGGTCATTGTGGCATTTTCACTCTAACTTTGTTTTTGTGATGTTTCAGAAGCTAAAAAAAAAACATTTGAGATGAAATCTCGCTGAACCTCGAGCCCGAGTTTCAGATCTTGTCTCGCTATATTTTAGGAGATATAATCTGAGTAAGTTAGGGCTTTTGCAGACCCCCGAATTACATTCCAAATAGGTGACCTTGGGAAAATCGTCATAACTTTCACTCTGAGAATCAGATTGAATTTTCGTAAGAAGTTACAGAAAGAGGACAGAATGCAGTTGTTTTGGGTATCATTTTCAGAACCTAAGGTGGAAAAAATGACCCATGACACGTCATACAAGTTCACTCTACTGAACCAGTCTATACTCAGGTCATCGTGGGAGATTTGGCATAACTCTTCATTGGAGAATCCAATCTTGATAAGACTTGCGGGGTTAGAAATATTACTCAGAGGGTTACTGCAAGAAGAAATTTCAGACCTTCAAGATCCACAATTACAGAGATACATCAGATTCAATATCGAGCTCCTACAAAGTGAAAATGTGTGTAGTTGATTTTTTAAATTTTTGCATAATCTTGGTTTGAAAATTTAGTTTGAAGGAATTCAAAGGGCATAATGAAGCATTGTTATCTATAATTGATGTCCCGAAGAAAGAAAATGGAAACACCTAGTAAGCAACCTGAAAGCTCTAGCATGACTCATGAAGAAGAGGAAGAAATGCAACATGATATATCAAAATTATGAGACCAAGTGCAACAAATTTCACTCACACAAAAAGTAATAGAAGATAAGATGGATGGTTTAAAGAAAGGCGTAGAAGCTAAGATGAATGATGTGGAAACTAATATGGACAGAATGGAAGCTAATATGGAGGGTGTGGAAGCTAAGATGGATGATTTAAAGACATATTTGACAATTTTTCTACAAGAAATGCTTACTAATGGAAAAAAGGTAGTAAAGGAAACTCATGATGAGAAAAAAAGAAATGTTAATCATGATTTCATAGACTCTAACGTTGGATCAAAGAACACCATGTTCCAAATATAGATATGAGGAAGTTTGATGGCAAGATTTCAGAACATGGATACTACATATGGAGCAATTTTTCGATCTCCATAATGTGAAAAACACACAAAAGGTACGCATTGCAACTTTATATTTTGAAGCAAATCAGTTTGTATGGTATTGATGGCTCTGTTCTCATAAACAAATTTTCACTTGGGATATTTTTACAGATGAAATGATAGCACATTATGAGGATACCAAAAGCCACACCTTTTTTAGCCAATTGATAAATCTCAAACAAAAGGGTTTAATGATGGGGCACATTGGGGACTTTCAAATATTAAATATAAGGGTAAAAGATATTCCAAAGTAGGATAGGATTGATGTGTTCATAGGGACTTTAAAATAACATCCAACACAAGGTTCGCCTTTGGGAACCAGATTCATTGGAGAAGGCATTCAGGTTGGCAAGAAAAATGGAAAGCAACATTATGGCAACAAGGAAGCATACCACTCACAATCATAAGGATGGAAGTTTTGTTGCCCCTAGCCATCCACAACCTACAAGGTTCACACCACAACAATTGGACGAAAAAAGAGCAAAAGGGCTTTGTTATAGTTGTGATAGAAAATACAATAAAGGTCATAAGTGTGCCTAGAAGAAATTATTTTACATAGATTGTGAAGAGGAGAAAGAAAAGGAACAAGAAATGTCAAAAGAAGAGGATATACACTAGGAACAAAACCTAGAAAAAGAAGAAATGAATCCGACCATATCTTGTAATGCATTGGATGGAATTACCACTCAAACTATCAAGATAGAAGGGCATATCAAGAAGAAAAAGGTAATAGTGTTGATTGATTTGGAAAGTACCCATAATTTTATTCATTGTAAGATAGCCAAAGAATTGAATTGCATCCTATATCCGACACCAGAGTGTCAAGTGATGGTTGCAAGTGGAGAAACCCTAAATTTTTCAGGAAAGTGCCATAATATCAAGCTATCCATGGGAGAATATGTATTGAATAGCCCAATGCTTTCCATTCCAATGGGTAGTGCTGATGTTGTACTAGGAGTCCAATGGCTACAATCCTTGGGTACAATAGCTTTTAATTTTCAAGAAATTTTCATGAAATTATCTTCAGAAGCAACGAAAGTTGAATTAAGGGGCATCGCAGGGAAAACGGGAAAGATAATCATCTCTAACGGAATGACAAAGCTTCTAAAGAAAGAATAATGAGGCATAATTGCACAATTATGTTCACTATAGGTTCCCACATTGAAATCATCCATTTCTCTAAATCTCCAAAAAGCCTTGGACAATCATTCCAAGTTATTTGAGACTCCCAAAGGCTTCCCACCTATTCGTGATCATGATCATGCTATTAATTTGATTCTAGGAAGTGTTCCTCCAAACATCAAGCCTTACAGATATCCCTATGTCCAAAAGAGTGAAATTGAACATATGGTTGCAGAAATGCTAGAGGCTAGTATAATTCAACCTAGTCAAAGTTCTTTCTCTGCTCCAGTAGCATTGGTTCACAAGAAGGATGGATCATGGCGCATGTGTCCAGATTATAGGGAGCTCAATAAGCTCACTATTAAAGATAAATTTCCCATTCCTATCACTGATGAATTATTGGATGAATTGCATGGATCAATTTACTTCACCAAGTTGGATCTGCATTTAGGATATCATGAAATCAAAATGAAGACTGAAAACATTCCAAAAACAACATTTAGAACATTGGGTGTGGAGCCTGATTATCTTCTGTATTCAAAGGTATTACCACATTGGACCCTAGTTCATAATGGCGCGGCAACGGTGCCCATAAAATATTCACTGTAGAGGGGGTCCAGGGGGGCGGCTGCGACCTTTGGGAGCCCCCCCCTGGCGGGGGGATCAGGGGCAGTGCCCCCAAAGCTAAGAATAGATGTAAAATTTCCTTGTAAAATGTTGTAATTTCATAGTCAATCTGGGTCGTTCATTAGGTGGAGATCTGACGATAAAAGTTATGTTTAATTTAGGATTTTTTGCCCTAGAAGGAAACCACTCACTATATATGAGGGAATTGTATTGCGTCTATGTATATTTGTATTCTGAGTGAGGAAGGGAGAGGAGATTGAGAGTGAAGAGGGAATTACAGCGAATCTACTGTAGGTTGTATCTCTTCAGTTTGCTAGATAATATAAAAAGAAGGACTGGTTGTTTCTCCATGGACATAGCCCAAACTGGGTGAACCATGTATATTTATGTCTCTCTTGTTTTATGAATTTTCTGTGTTTATATTTCTACAATATTTTATGTGTTCCATTGCTCTGTAATACATAATTCCATAACAAATGGTATCAGAGCTGAAGTTCTATTTGGCTAATAAACTCGCAGGAGAGAAGGATTCCTGGTTCGAGTGGGAGCAATGGCAGAAGATGGTAGGTTTAGGGTTGAAAAATTTAATGGCCAAAACTACCAGCTGTGGAAGATGCAGATGGAAGATTATTTGTACCAAAGAGATCTGTACCAACCATTGAGCAGAAAGACAAAGAAGCCGACGAGTATGATAGACACAGAATGGGATATTCTCGACAGAAAAGCACTTGGAACAATACAGTTGTGCCTAGCGGCATCGGTAGTGTTTAATATTTCAAAGGAAATGACAACAAAGGGTTTAATGTCGACATTGACCAAACTATATGAAAAAAGCTTGGCCTAAAATAAGGTATTTCTTATGAAGCGTTTATTTAATATGAAGATGTCAGAAGGTGGATTTATTGCTGATCATTTAAATGAGTTTAATACAGTTACCAGTCAGTTAAGTTCTGTAGGGGTAACTTTTGATGATGAAGTTAAGGCTCTATTATTTATGTGTTCATTACCAGAAAGTTGGAATGGTTTAGTTATGGCCATTAGTAACTCTTTCACTAGATCTAGTACTTTAAAGTTTGATGATGTTGTTGGTGCAATCCTTAGCGAGGAAATGCAACGGAAAAGCTTCGGCGAGACATTAGGTAATTCTTTGACTGCAGAGACTAGGGGAAGAAAAATGGAAAGAGGAAAGAGCCCTGGATATCGCAGTAAGTCTAGAAAAGGCAGATCCAAGTCCAGGTTGGGGATAGTGTGCTGGAAATGCGGGAAGAAAGGACACTTGAAGAAAGACTGCAAGTCTCGAAAGGGAAAAGAAGGAGACACACAGAAAGAAACTAATCATGAAGCGAATGTAACATGGGATGTGTTGCAAGATGCTTTGATTCTTTCATTAGAAAATATTATTGATGCTTGGGTGGTAGATTCAGGGGTCTCATTCCATGCCACACCTGATAGGAAACATTTTTATGATTATGTTCAAGGAGATTTTGGACAGGTTCGATTGGGTGATGATAAACCCTATAAAATCATTGGAATGGGTATAGTTTTCATAAAAAAACAAAATGGAAATCAGTGGATATTGAAGGAGGTAAGGCATGTTCCAGATCTGAAGAAAAATCTAATTTCAACAGGGTAGTTAGGAGTTGAAGGTTGTGTAACTACTTTCATAGATAAAACCTATAAGGTCACTAAAGGATCCCTTGGTAATAGCGAAAAGAGGAAAGGTTGCTACATTGTATTTATCCAATGGTATTTCTAATTCTGTTAATGCTTTAACCTCTACAGGAGAAGATATAACATTGTGGCATCATAGGCTCGGGCACATGAGTGAGAAGGGGATGTAGATTCTTCACTCAAGAAATTTGTTGCCAGGTTTGAAGCATGTTGATTTAAAATTCTGTGAGAATTGTGTTTATGGAAAACAAAAGAGAGTTAGATTCCTTAGAGTTGGGAAAGAAAAGAAGAGAAAAAAATTAGAGCTTGCACATACAGATGTATGGGGAGCTGCTCAGGTATCATCTCTTGGTGGATCTCATTATTATGCTACTTTTATTCATGATGCAACCAGAAAAACATGGATTTATTGTATTCAAAATAAATTTGATGTTTTTGATACTTTGAAGAAATGGAAAGCTTTGGTTGAAAATGACACAGGAAAAAGGTTGAAGTGTCTCAAATCAGACAATGGATCTAAATATTGCAGCAAAGAGTTTGATAGGTACTTTTCAGAGAATGGAATTCGTAGAGAGAAGACAGTTCCAGGAACACCACAAGAAAATGGTGTGTCAGAAAGGATGAACAGGAAAATCATGAAGCGTGCAAGGCACATGAGATTGCATGCAGGATTGCCTTTACAATTTTGGATAGATGTTGTAGATACTGTTGTTTATCTAATAAATAGAGGGCCTTCAATTTCCTTGGATGGTGGTATTCCAGAGGTGGCATGGACAGGTAAAAAGGTAAACTACTCTTTTTTAAAGACTTTTGGTTGTGAAGCCTTTTTCCACATTAATAAAGAAAATAGAACAAATCTTGAGGCAAAATCAAATAAATGTACCTTTATTGGATATGGTGTTAATGATTTTGGTTATCGCTTGTATGATTATGAAAAACACAAAATCATTAGGAGCAGAGATGCCATATTCAATGAAAAGGTTTTGTCTAAGGATCAGCTATAGGAAAAGAAACAGGAAAAAGAAAACAAAGAATACACAGTGCTTGACAAGATCACAGGAAAAGTGATAGTGCCTGAAAATCATAATGATCAACAGCCAAAACAACAACCACAATAGAAAAAAGCACCTCAAACACCTGAAAGTGGTGTTAGAAGAACTACCAGGATAACTAGACCCCCTGAACGATACTCTCTTTCATTATATTATGTATTGTTGACTGATTCTGATGAACCAGAATGTTACGAAGAAGAAGTGTAGGTATAAACCAGGAAGAAGTGGGAGTAAGCCATGAAAGAAGAGATGGACTTCTTAGCACATAACCAGACTTGGGACTTAGTTAGGTTGTCTGCAGGTAAAACAACATTGCAGAATAAATGGGTTTACAAGTTGAAGGAAGAATATGGAGATAGAAAAAGGTATAAAGCTAGACTTGTGGTGAAAGGGTTTGCATAGAAAAAGGGTATAGACTTTGATGAGATATTTTCTCCTGTTATTAAGATGACTTCAATTAGAACTATTTTAAGTCTAGTAGCAGCTGAAGATTTTCATCTTGAGCAGTTAGATGTAAACACAACCTTTCTCCATGGGGATTTGGAGGAAGAGATATATATGCAGCAACCATAAGGATATGAGGTAAAAGGGAAGGAGAAACTAGTGTTTAGGTTGAAGAAGAGCTTGTATGGCTTAAAACAGACTCCAAGGCAATGGTATCTAAAATTTGACAGGTTTATGTCTGAACAAGGTTATACTAAATGTCACTCTGATCATTGTGTTTATTTCAAAAGGCAAAATGATGGCAGCTATATTATATTTTTATTGTATGTAGATGACATACTTGTTGTAGGTTCTAACATGTAGGAAATAAATGTGCTCAAAAGAAAATTGGCAAACTCATTTGCAATGAAGGATTTGGGTGCTGCAAAACAAATCCTTGGTATGAGAATAACTAGAGACAGGAATAATCGCAAAATTAATATTGTCTCACACTGAGTACATAGAAAAGGTGTTGAAAAGGTTTAATATGCAGAATGCAAAACCAATTAGTATACCTTTGGCTAGCCATTTCAAATTAAGTAAGGAGGAGTGTCCCAAGACTTAGGAAGAAATGGCTCATATGTCTAAAGTTCCATATGTATCAGCAGTTGGAAGCTTAATGTATGCAATGGTTTGCACAAGGCTTGATATTGCACATGCTGTGGGAGTTGTAAGCAAGTACATGAACAATCCAGGAAAAGAACATTGGATGGTGGTGAAGTGGATTCTCAGGTATTTGAGAGGTACCACAAATCAAGCATTATGCTTTGGTGGTTCAAACGTTGTTCTACAGGGATATGTTGATGTAGATATGGCGGGTGATAGAGATAACAGGAGAAGCACAACAAGGTATGTGTTTACTGTAGGTGGAACAACTATCAGTTGGGTCTCAAAACTACAAAGTATTGTTGCACTCTCAACAACAGAAGCAAAGTATGTTGCTGCTACAAAGGCTAGCAAAGAAATGATTTGGTTACAAAGGTTTCTAGATGAATTGGGTAAGAAGTAGGAGCTGGGCAAGTTATACAGTGACAGCCAGAGTGCCATACATCTTGCAAAGAAATCTGCATTTCATTCCAAGACTAAACATATACAACTCAAGTACCATTTCATATGGTTAGTGTTGGAAGATGGACAGTTGAAGCTGGGAAAGATACACAAAAGCCAAAATCCTGCAGATATGTTAACAAAAGATGTAACCAGGGAGAAACTGATAATTTTCTCAGTTTCAATTGGTCTTCAAGTATGATGAAGAAGATGAGAAACAACTAGGTCCAAATTGGACTCAATGTCCAGCAAATGGAGCAGTGGTGGAGTTGATATAATTAGTCTCCAAGTGGGAGATTGTTGGGTGTGGAGCTTGATTATCTTTTGTATTCAAAGGTATTGCCGCATTGGACCCCAGTTCGTAATGGGGTGGCAGTGCCACCCATAAAATATTCACTACAGGGGGGTCAAGGGGGGGGGGGGGGGTGGTGGTTGTGACCTTTGGGAGCCCCCCCCCTGGCGGGGGGATCGTGGGCAGCGCTCCCAAAGCTAAGAATATATGTAAAATTGCCTTGTAAAACATTGTAATTTCGTAGTCAATTTGGGCCGTTCATTAGGCGGAGATCTGATGGTAGAAGCTATGTTTAATTTATGGTTTTTTGCCCTAGAAGGCAACCCCTTGCTATATATGAGGGAATTGTATTGCGTCTATGTATATTTGTATTTTGAGTGAGGAAGAGAGAGGAGATTAAGAGTGAAGAGGGAATTACAGTGGATCTGCTGTAGGTTGTATGTCTTCAGTTTGTTGGATAATATAAAAAGAAGGACTCGTTCTTTCTTTATGGACATAACCTAAACTGGGTGAACCACGTATATATGTGTCTCTCTTGTTTTATGCGTTTTTTGTGTTTATATTTCTGCAATATTTTATGTGTTCCATTGCTCTGTAATACATAATTCCCTAACATAGAACTCATGAGGGTCATTATGAATTTTTGGTCATGCCTTTTGGTCTTACTAATGCACCTTCTACATTTGAAGGTTTGATGAATTCCATTTTCAAACCCTTCCTTAGAAAATTTGTGTTGGTATTTTTTGATGATATACTAATCTACAACAATTCTTGGAAGGATCATGTCCAACATGTTGACATGGTACTCAAACTATTGGAGGAGAAACAATTATATGAAAAAATATCCAAATGTTTCTTTGGAGTACAAGAGGTGGAATATCTGTGTCATATTGTATCTCATGAAGGTGTTAAGGTAAGCCCTAGCAAAATTAAAACAATTAAGGAATGGAAAATCCCCACATCCATAAAGCATTGACGAGGATTTCTTGGGTTGACAAGGTACTATCGCAAATTTGTTAAGGATTATGGAAGAATAACAGCACCTCTAACAACATTATTGAAGAAATATGCATTTTCATGGACCCCAGAAGCAACGAAGGCCTTTGAATATCTTAAAGAGGCAATGTGCCAAGCACCAGTGTTAGCTACACTAGACTTCACAAAAGCCTTTATTATGGAATGTGATTCCTTAGGAAATGGAATTGGTGTTGTTTTAATGCAAGAAGAAATACCCATTGCTTTTGAAAGTCGTCCAATCAGAGGAAAGTATTTACACAAAGCTATTTATGAGAAGGAAATGTCGGCAATACTACATACACTTAAGAAATGGTGACCCTACCTAATGGGAAAACACTTCAAGGTAAAAAAAGATCATGATAGTCTTAAATAATTTTTAGAACAGAGATTATCTTCAAAAGAGCAAAAAAAATGGGTCACAAAGATGTTGTGTTATGACTTTGAAATCATTTACAAAAAAGGGAAGCAAAATGTTGTGGCAGATGCACTCTCAAGAAAGGATGAGGATGTGGAAGAATTTCTTTGCAGCATTTCTATTATCCAACCAGATTGGATAAATGAAGCAAGGATGAATCGAAGAATGACGAGGAAGTGTGGGCACTCATTCAAAAGATACAACAAGATCCCAGTACATCTAATACATTTAGATGGAAAAATGATTTGTTGTGGTAAAAGGATCGGTTATGCCTATGTAAGAATTCACAACTCAAACAAAATATTCTTAGATAATTACACACCTCTCGCTTAGGAGGGCACTCATGATTTCTAAAAACCTACCACAGGGTTAAGAAGGATTTTTTTGGGATAGCCTTAAATCGGATATTCAAAATTTTGTGGTGGAATGTTTGGTTTGCCAACAAAACAAAGTTGAAACAATTAAGACCCCACGACTATTACAACCTTTATCCTTTCCAAGCCAATCTTGGAGGAGGTTTCAATGGATTTTATCACAGCTTTACCCAAGTCTGAAGGAAAGAGTGTTATCATGGTGGTAGTTGACAGACTTAGCAAGTATGCACACTTTTGTACATTATCTCATCCATTTAAGGCGAGTGCAATTTCTACTGCATTTATGGAAACAATTCAAAATCTACATGGAAACCCAAAGATTATTATAAGCGACAGAGATCCCATTTTCACTGGAAATTTTTGGACATAATTATTTTCCTATCTTGGTACTTAGTTAGCTCATAGCTCATCTTGTCATCCTCAATCTGATGGGAAAACTAAGATAGTAAACAAATGTTTGGAAGGATATCTTTTTTGCTTTTTATATGATAAACAGACACAATGGGTCAAATGGTTACCTCTGGCTGAATGGTGGTATAACACTTCCTTCCATACTGCAACAAAAATGACCCCATTTATGGCACTTTATGGATATCATCCACCATCCATCACACCATATTTTAGAGAAAATTCTAAGGTTCAAGCAGTGGAAGATCACATCGAGCATTAACAACAAGTTCTCCAACTCTTAAAGGATAACCTCACCTTGGCGCAAAATAGAATGAAATAGTAGGCAAATCAACATCACAACGAAAAACGTTTTGATGTAAGTGATTGGGTATTCCTACGGTTACAACCAAATAACCAAATGTCCCTCAAGAAAGCTAAGTAGGATAATAAATTATCACCAAAGTAGTATGGTCTGTACAAGGTGTTGCAAAAGATACGTAATATGGCATACAAATTGGAGCTTCCTGCATCTTCCCAAATTCACCCAGTTTTGCATGTTTCATACTTAAAGAAGGTTACAGATGACAAGTTTCTAGTTCAAACAATATTGCCAGATCTTGATGAGGAAGGAAAAATCATATTGGAACCTGACGTAGTCAAAGAAACAGGAACTCGATAGCTATGAAATTGTAGAAATTTTATGAATAATATGACACTTATTCAACCAATATTATCCTGATTATACACTATTGCGAAATGCATGCATAGTACATAATCTCATCTACCATTGATCATCAATTTTGCGGAAGCATAAACAATTGCATGGGAATATAGAAGCATCAATCACACATAACACAATATTTCACGGTGAAAGCATCTCACTAAAAACCCCAAACTATCTGTATAATATATTGATTGAGATCATGTAACAGTACACAGTACAAAACTAGCTCCACCTGTTACACACAATACATCACAGATCTGAATCAATCACTGGCTCAAATCACCTCCGCTGCTTGCCTGCCTCCACTGCGCAATCCTGCATGAGAATACAATGAGAATGAATCTCCAAACTCATATTTCCCTTGTGTGACACTACACAATCCTCATTGGCAACTCAATCCCACTGATTGTGCAAATCACATGCACAACTCTAGTCACAACTGACAGCTTTCTTGCCCTTTCACTTACCTATAACACTTATCTCCACTGAACTGTCCATGCACTGAGTTAACTGATGTATTCTTTAGTTTCTTTATGATTTAATAATTAGTGAATTAATTAATAACTAATTCACACCACTCATCATTAGTCTATTTTTCCAGTTAGACTAACTACAACTAGTTCAACTAAGTCAAACTGAACACAACTCCATCAAACCCTGATCCAACTCCACAAAACTCAATCACTGAAGTCCTAACTGAAGTCCTCCATGCAATAGCTCAAGTAACTCAACAAAAACCACATAAATTTCCTTCTGGCAGCTGATGTGCCACATCTTACTAAAACTGAAGTGCTCCAAGAGAATAAGATAATGTTTATAGTCTAAATATTATTAAGAGCTAATAATATTCGATTGTTCTATTTTTAGCCTGGCAGTCTAAAAATAGACTCCGCCCATATGTCTAAAAATAGAAGTCCATATATTTTTACCAACTTGATCAATCATCCACAAATAGCATCCTGCAACTCATAGACCATGATCCATATGTCTAAAAATAGACTTTGCGCCAAAAAATAGCCTGCGGCCCACTTAGTGAAGGCGACTTCTTTCCACTAAGCTCCATCATCTCGTTGCATTCTCAACACTCACTCTCAACAAGATATGGATTATCAGAAACCCCTATCCTATCTCGGTGGTAATCTAATTTGCTCTTGGTGAGCACCTTCGTCAAGATATCAACATCCTGATCCTCCGTGGGAATATATGAAAGTAACATGATTCTCTGCTGCATACAATCTCTGATATGATGGTACCTGATGTCGATGTGCTCTATTGGGCTCCCTGCCCAATCTGCATCCATGAAACCACATAGCTTCACCTCATTCTCCTGTCTGTACCAAGATCCATATCCTGATGTGCCTCTCTTGAGCCTGCACACATGCAACTCCACCAACTGTCGATAAACAGCGGCATCCACTACCTTTGCTGAAGTGGCATCCTCCTTCCTGCAACCTCCAGGAAGGAACATAGTCTTCACATCCATCTGATGGATGTGCCACCCCATCTACATCACTTTGTAGATCCATCTTGAACCCACCACTAACTTCCCCTCCGGTCTTGGGACAATCTCCCATGCACTATTTCTGACAATCAAATCATACTCTTCCACCATGGCATCTACCCATGAGGGATCCTCCACAGCTTCCTCGAAAGAGGATGGCTCAGTCACGACACATTTGCTCACAAGAGCCATGTATCCATTTTACCGATCGGGTGACTGTCTCTATCTGCGTTGCGCTATAGGGGGTCCTACAACCTTCTCTACATCTCGAGCTAGTCGCTCAACTTCTATAGTGCGCTTTCGCCTTTGATGGTTGGAGCTGCATGAGTGGTCTCTTCCGCTCCATGAACTTCATCTTGTGGCTGATCCACGTCCAGAAACTCATCCTTAGGAACTAATAGCTCCTCATCTGCATGCAAGTGTTGCTCCCTCTCAAGCAAACACTTCATGGCTTTATCCTCCTGAAATTTTATATCCCGTCGCACAACAGTCTTGCGACTATCTGACAAATACACATGATAGTTGTGGGGCGTATTAGTGTACCCCACAAATATCCCAACCTCTGTGGTTGGCTCTAGCTTCTTCCTAGCATCCTTCGTCACATGCATGTAAACAGGAGAACCAAAAATCCTCAAATGGGAAATATGAGGCCTCTTACCAAAATAAGCCTGTTCGGGTGTACTCATGCCAAGTATCTTGTGAGGACAATAGTTCTGCACATATACTGTAGTATTGCATGCCTCCACCCACAAGTGAAGGGGTAGGCCCTGATCATGCAACATCACCCGTGCAGCACCCACGATCATTCTGTTCTTCCGCTCAGCAACCCCGTTCTGTTGTGGGTTATGGGGAGCTATAAGCTCTCTTCGAATCCCTTCTGCATTGAAGAAGTCCTTGAACTCGCCAGATATGAATTCACCACCATTGTCACTCCTAAGAGCCTTCACCTTCTTCCCCGATTCCTTCTCAACCAGTGCTTTGAACTCACAGAACTTTGAGTATGTCTCACTCTTCTTCTGCATGAAGAAGATCCAACACTTTCAGGAGAAATCATCAACAAAGATCACATAGTACCTGTGCTTTGTTGTCGAAGCTACTAACAAAGGTCCACACATGTCTGTGTGAATTATCTCAAGGATCGTCATGGCATAACTATCCTTCTCGTGAAAGGTGGCTTTCAAAAACTTTCCCAAGGTACACCCCTTGCACTGATCTGATTGTGCAAGAGTGCCTTTAGGAAGCCCAGTAGAAATCTACTGCAGTATCTTCAAGGCTCCATGGTGAAGGTGGCCCAATCTCTGGTGCGACAACTCACCATCATCCCGGCTCACCACTCCTTCTACCTTGCATGCCATTGCTGAGTAGCCATCTACATGCAACTGATAAAGGTTCTTGACTTGAACCCCTATCTTCCTTGTCTCTCCAGTTGTCTTACTATGCAGGAAAGCCTTTCCCTCGTTGAAAACAACATCATATCCCTTGGCTTCTAACATTGCCACAGAGATAAGATTCTTCTTCAATCCTGGAACATGCATCGCTTCCTTCAATATGAAGGGCTTACCAGACTCCCTCTCAAAGGAAATGGTACCGATACCAGTTGCACTATATCTACCATCATCACCCATCTCGATGCGCACTCCAAGATCTTTCTCATCCAGATCAAAAAACAAATCTCGATCTCCTGTCATGTGAAAAGACACACCACTGTCCAAGAACCATACCGATCCCATCACACTTGATACCAAGCATGTGATCAACAAAAAATCTAGCTCAAACTGTGAGGCTAAGGCCTCTCCCACTGCAGATCGTGTAGCTTGCTTATTTTTCTTCTTCTGCAGACAATTTGTGGCATAGTGTCCGTGCTGGTGACAGTGAAAGAACTTCACCTT
>APFE030867488.1:28176-45416 GCA_000404065.3 Pinus taeda
GATATAAATTATTTTTCTAGTGATAAAGATTATATTGAATTTATTTATTTTTATGGTTTATTGATTTACATTTTTTTCTATACTTTTGAATAGTAGATGATTGAAAGAGAATTAGTGGTGGTGCTTTTTTTCTTGGATGTGAATGCCTTGTTTCGTGGTTGAGAAATAAGAAAGTCTTAATTTCTCTCTCTATTGTTGAAGTAGAATACATAGTACCAACTTCGTGTTGCGTTCAACTCTTACGCATGAAGTAGACTTTACACGATGTACAAGTATTATATGATTGAAGCATATCTGTATTATATGTGATATTACAAGTGCCATCAACATGTCCAAGAACCCTATTTTCTATTCAAAGAGAAAACATATTCCAATCAAGTACCATTTCCTCTGAGGGCAAGTTTCAAATCAGATTGCCAAGTTGGGGTATGTACCTACAAATGAGCAGGTAGCCGATGTATTCACCAAACCTCTCCCAAGGGATCAATTTGAGTGTTTAAGTCAAATATTAGGAGTAATTTCTATTGAATCCCTCCACTAGATCTTCCTCAAGATGAAGAAAGGCAACCAACAAGAACTTAACTAACATATCAAAAGAAAGTTTCCAAGTCCACATGATCAATAAGGCAAGGGGAGCTAAGTTGTTGGGGAATCATGTTGTTTTCTTTTCCATTGATGTCAAAGGGGGAGAAGTACACCAAAGAAAAGTACACTAAGAGAGATTTACACCAAAGGGGAAGTGCATCAAAGGGGGATCAACTTCCATAGGGGGAGAAGGAAGAGTAAGAAGGATGAGAAGTAAAAGAAGTATAATTTTCTTTTATGCTTGTGTTTCTTGAGTTTTCCATCAATTCCAAAGGGGAAGAATGTTAGAAATAGCTTTTCATTGATGGAAAAAGAAAAGAAGATAATGGAAAAATCCTTTATGGATGCAATCCATTTAGTAAAGAAACATATAATTTGGAGCCACTTCTAGTGTAGCAAGTCATCTCAAGTCTTGTTGGAAACTACTTAGATGGATAGAGCTCTGAAAGAGCTTTTCAATGATATATCCAGGTTTATAAATGGCCTCCTAGATCAGAAGCCCTAAATTCTAAGGTTATAGCTAAAGAAAAGGTGATGGTCTTGGCTAGAGTTAGATTTTGTGTTTTTCCAATGTTGGTTGACCAGTTGGCAGAGAAGAGTAGTGTTAAATTTTATGAAAATTTGGAGTTGGATAAGTGCCACGCGTCAACCCCAACCCATCGACCAATATGCAAGGGTTCATGCCCATTCAAGGGTTAACAATAGGGGAGGCCATGCATTGGGAAATTTTTCCCAAACCTCCAATAAGAATATCAACAACATAGGATGAATGTGAGATCCCCCCCTCTTCACCATGAAACCACTTATGTAAGGACCCACAAAACCACCAATGAGATTGAACCTTGTCAGGCTAATGTGGCTAGAGGACGTTAGTAGGAGAAAAGGATATAATTGGTGGATGACAAACGAGGGAGGCTGCCATAAAAAACACACCTTCGTAGAGGATCCCCTAAAGTTACAAAAGTAGGTGCTTGGATTTGGGATGATGAGGTGTCTAGAGGACATGGAGTTGGTGACACATAAATGGAGCAAGTTATGATTGGTGCACAAAAGCATTGGGATGTCCCCATTAGATAACTAATCAGGAGCACAAAATTTTCCAAAAAATAAAAGTTGTTAGAATTTTGTGAAGCCTAAACGACCACATAGTTCCCATCATCCTGAATTCGAAGCAACCCATTTCACACAAAACAGACACCATATGCTCCTGAAACACAACTTGTTCACTTTGTAAAGCAGGTAAAATTTTTGTAGGTGGTTGACTGGGATGCTGACTAGGCATCCGTACCGCCTAGGTGGAAAGAGGAATGTTCTCAGAATATTCCCAAAATATTCTCATAATATTTTGTTGAGTTGGCGATGTCCTATTGGTCCATGTGTTTGGGTTCAGGCCAATGAGGAGGTAACATGTGGCTAAGCCGAAGGCTACCACGTGTCCTCCTAATGACCAATTAAAATTTTTGCATGGCGACAGGACAGAAGTTGGACTCGAACCCACAACCTCCCACAACACAGTGCAACGAGTTTCTAATCCACCTATGCATTGTTATTTAACATATTATGGATTCACGTCTATGTTAAAATTTTCCACTGTAAAGGTTGGGGAGTGGGCGGACTTAACTAGCCCCCTATGTCAACACCTATCTTCCAACCCGTAGACATTTGTTTTAATCCTACCGCGATAACCGCCAGACCAAGCGGCATATGTGACCGCTCCTCAAATCGCCTGCAAATAGTTACACTAACCAGCGGAGGGAGGGGGTCAACGTCGGGGCTAGCTCCTGGGCGCATGGCCCCCATATGATCCAATCTTTTGTTCTAAGGCATTGACGACTAAACTAATGGTCCTACGAATCCACCCAAAATTCATGGAATTTGTTGCTCTCTTAGCAGATAATGGGATAAATTTGTAGCATGATGTCGGATTAGGTGCAAATTGTAAAGTGAATAGTGGAGAAACTAGGGGAGGTCATAAATTCTCCAATTTTTGACCAAATTGGGTGCAAAAAGAGGCTAGATTGCCATTTTTGGACATTCTGGACTCATTGCAGTAGGTCTCAAAATCAAAAGAGGATTATATAGATAATGATTTTTTAGGTTGAAGTCTATGGATGCCATGGTCAACCAAAAAGTTGAATCAGTTTGTGGAGGAGTTTTAAGATGGAGATGACCTTGCAAGGGTTTTCCAGCCTCCATGTGCTTTCTGCAATAGCCACTACATCAGTTTTGTAGCTTTTATTCCTCTTTTCTCTATGTGTTTTGGAGAAGAGAGTTGTTTATGACTTCAAGTGGATTTTAGTATTGTTGATGCTCTTTGAAGTTGGATTATTGGGTCTTGGTGCAAGATGCCTTTATTTAGTGAAAGTTTACATATTTGACATAGGTTAACATGTATTTGAAGTGATAAATCTTGCAGAAGTTATTTCTTTGAAGGAGAAACTAACCATTCCATTTCTCAACAATTTATGCACTCTTCTCTTACAAAAATTGAGCATAATGAAAAGGGTTCATGCCATTAGAGCTGATCCAAGGAGATGTAGCCCAGGAGGGGTGAACTCCTTTATCAATGACTGGTGTATTACTAATTGATGCATGCTTCCATTTAGTGTTTTGATTTCATTTTAAAAGTTTTTCATGAAATTAACTTAATAAATCACACATAAAAACTCATATGTTTACTTTCTATTTTGGAGTACAAACATCAAGCACGTTGTTGTATTATGATGAGGATCTTAGCATACAAATATAATATTCCAAATTCAGATGAAGTTTGTCTCATAGCACTATTTTTCTTTGTGCAAGGATGAATTGACTATTGTTTGCAAGTGAATGTGTTTAAAAACTCAAGTGAGGAGAAGGTTTTAGGAAGGACAGTAAGATTGTTACAATCTCTAGCACCAATCTACCTCAAGTTGTAGTAGAAGCTTCAAGCAAAGAATGTCCCAAGGAGGAGAACCTACAATAATGTCATAGGATGTGAAGGATTGTAGAAAGACTTTCTTAGACATGGTGTAAATGGTGAAAGTCCTTTACGAAGAGAGGAATACCAAATTGCAAGGTCGAAGCTCTACACCTCCAAGAGGAGAATGTTCTCTAAAGGAAGAAGGTAACAAGAATGATGATAAACCACCATCTTCTCCACAATCTTCATGTTTTTCTACAACCCTTATGCAATATGCTAGTGTATAAAGTCCCTCAGAGAAGGAATATGGAAAATTTTGTACCTTTTATCCACATGATGTGGAGGATGAGGTTCTATCAGCACCCAAATTCAAGGATCTGAAAGAAGAGAGCCAAAGAGTCCAAGAGGACACATCCAGAATAAAAAGAGAGTTTGAAAACATCTTTGTACCTCAATAAAAATATGAGGCAAATGGTTATATTTTACATTCTTCTTATTTAAATGAAATTGTTCATGTAAATTCGTGTGCAGCCTTTGAAAAACATAGTAAAATCATTGGATCCAAGCTCCTGACCAAGATGGGTTACAAGCGAGGATGACCTGGAGTGAACCATCAAGGAATTAGAAATCCAATCTGAGGAAAAGGAAGAGGCCCTAAATATGGAAGCTAGCCCTATGTTGCAAAACAAAAATGGTCTTCTAGACACTCAAGGGTACGAGTTCCTTTTTTTTCATAAAGGAGGACATGAGGAGCGCAAGATGTTTGGGATTTGCATCAGAATGGTACCCGCTTCGTTCCTCAAGTATAAGGAAGGACTTGGAAGTGAAAAACATCTACAAAGAGAGATGAAGAAGTTGAAGAAGAAACAAAGCTAATTTCTTATTGCCATGCAAGTTCCTCATGCAAGAAGCGTAAGCCAAAGGACAAAAAAGAGAGGTATAATTGTCATGTTAATTCAAATTCTTTTCATAATGGAAACCAACATGCTAATTTGAATAACATGTTGAGAAATGTGTTTCCATGCACCTTTTGTCTTTCATATAACCATTGTGTATATAAGTGCTATAAACAGAAAGCAATCATCAAGAATATGTTTGTGTCTAATGAAAGTGAGACTCAAAAGAGAAAATCTCATCCAAGGCTAAAGACATGTGAGCTAAGAGAAGCTCAAAGGAACTTTTGCAATCACTACAAAGTTAGAGGGAATTGGGTCGGGAAGTCTTGGAAATTGTTTCCACAACTTCATCCTAGAAAGGGCAAGCAAATTATGCAAGCACCATAAGAGGAAGTGGCAAAAGAAAAAGTGGTGCAAGATGCGACCATCCCTGGAGAAGCTCTAGAAGCAGAAAACATTCAAATAGAGGGTTCATTTACGTGGTTGGGTAAGAAATGGGTAGACTATTTGTCCATTTGAATTTTGTAAATATTGTTTTGGCACTAGTTGCATATCCCCATAGTTGGGCAATTTGTAAAAGTGATGTTCATAAATAAATCACTTATATGCAACATTGTTTTTTTTTTGGCATTGTTATGCTAGTATGGCTTATTGATAGTCAATTTAAATGGAAAATTTGGGAGTCAATTTTTTTCTATCACATAAAATTCATTTCTATTTGTAGTTTAAGAAAACATTTTAAAACTATTGTATGAGTAGTTGCAATACATTTAGTATATTACAAATGTGTTAAGAACTTAGGTTATACAAGTATTCACTATGTAAAACTTGCTTTGGTTCATTTGTCAAAGTCTTTTTGGGATCTTATCCTTGATAAGGATTTTGCAAAAGAGCGCCATGGGAATTCTTCTTAGGAAGGATTTTGTTGTGGATGGCCATAGCGATATGGACAAGCTGAGAAGAACATTGAACTTGAATCCTTTAGTCAGGTTATATTTCAAGTTTAGCTTAAGAAAGAGCCAAGACAAGTACAAGTCAAGGTACTACAATCATCGATTGGATCAAGTTTGGAAAAGTGAAGGAATTGTACCTTCAGATGCTAAACAATTGAAAGTGAAATTTTGAGTACCAAAAGTTTTCAGTGGGGAAGAGTGAACAGGAGCTCAAAATTTGCCAAAAAATCAAAGTTGTTAAAATGGTGCAGAACCTGAATGACCACGTAGTCCTTGTCATCTTGAATTCGGGGCAACTCATTTCGTGCAAAAAGAACATTGTATGCTCCCGGAAATGTGATCTGTTCACTTTGTCAAACAGGTAAAAATTTTGTAGGTGGCTGACTCAGATGCTGATCGGGCATCTGTACCACTTAGGTGGAAAGGGAAATATTCTCATAATATTTCGTTGAGTTGGTGATGTCCTATTTGTCCATGTGTTTGGGTTTGGGCCAACCAAGAGTTGACACATGGCTAAGCCAGAGGCTACCATGTGTCCTCCTAATGACCAATTAAAATTTTGACATGGTGGCAGGGCAGAGACTGGGCTCGACCCCATGACCTCCTATAGCACAATGCCTCAAGTTTCCAATCCTCCTACGCTTTGTTACTTAACATATTATGGATCTAGGTTTATGTTTAACTTTACTACCATAAAGGTTGGGGGGCAGGCAGACTTAACCACCCCCCATGTGAACAACTATCTACCAACCCATAGACATTTGTTGTAACCGCACTATGATAACTACTAGCCTAACCACTAGACCAAGCGGCATATGTGAATGCTCCTCAAACCACCTGCAAACAACTACACTAATCGTGAGAGGGAGGGTGTCAGCTTTGGGGCTAGCCCCTAGGTGCATGGCCCTCAAATGACCTAGTTTTTGGTTCTAAGGCCTCGGCGGCTAAATTAACAGTCCTACAACTCTGCCCAAAATCTAGGGAATTCAATGCTTTGTTAGTGTAAAATGGGGCAAATTTGTAGGATGATGCCGAATTTGGTGCAAATTGTAGAGAGAATAGTGGAGAAACTAGGAGAGGTCATAACGTCTCTAGTTTTTTACCAAATTGCGTGCAAAAAGAGGCTAGATAGACATTTTTGAATATTCTGGACTCATTGGAGCAGTTTTCAGAATCAAAGGAGCACTCCTAGACAGTTTTTTTACAGGTTTAAGTCTATGGGTGCCATGGTCAACCAAAGAGTTGAATCTGTTTATGGAGGACTTTGAAGATGGAGATGACCTTGCAGGGGTTTTCTAGCCTCCATATGCTTTCTCCAATAGCTATTACATCACTTTTGTAGCTTTTATTCCTCTTTTCTCTATGTGTTTTGGAGAAGAGATGTGTTTATGTACTTAAAGTGGATTGTAGTACTGTTGATGCTGTTTGAAGTTGGAGTATGGGGTTTGGGTGCAAGATACCTTTGTTTGCTGAAAGCTTACATGTTTGATTGTAGGTTAACATGTATTTGGAGTGATAACTCTTGTAGAATTTGTTCCTTTGAAGGAGAAACTAACCATTCCATTTCTCAACACTTTGTGTACTCTTCTTTTCTAAACATTGAGCATAATGAGAAGGGGTCATGTCATTACAACTGATCCAAGGAGATGTAGCCTAGGAGGGGTGAAATCCTTTAACAATGTATGTTGTATTACTGAGCGATGCTTTCTTCCATTCAGATTTCATGTTTAATTTTTTTCATGAATGTAACTTAATAAATCACACATAACAACTCATGTTTTTACTTACCATTTTGGAGTACAAACCTCAATCACATTGTTGTATTCCGATGAGGAACTTAGCATAGAAAACTAAGATTCCAAATTTAGATCAATAAATCATCTTGGAGGTCTTACCTCAAAAGGGAAAATGTAAACGAAAATTTGAGGGAGCTACTAGCGAATGGCATCATGTTGGCAACAATGCAGAGGACACAACAATTAATTTTTCCTAGGACCCTTAATCTTTATTAAAGAAGTTCATTGAAAAACCAAGACCTAGGACCCATATTCCTCCATACCATTAGTGACATGGACAAACCAAAATGTGACACATGGTATGATTTGATTGACTGAAGGAGACACAGTGGTAGCATGACGTGAACATGATGTGTCCCAATCAGAGTGTGACATGTGGCATGTATATTTAACATTTTCAAATATGTAAGTGAGTCAAAAATGAGTGACACATAGCACCATCTAGTAAGTGACATGTTGCATCCTTATAGAGGTGGAAGAAAAGCCAGTAGTAAGGAAATGATGGAGCAGAGGTGGCATCATCATAGAAGGGACACATCACCTCAAAAGAAACTATCCCTAGAAGAAACTATCTCAGAAGAAGTAATTTTGGGAGAAATGATCTTGGAAGATACAAAAGGGCACACAGACAGAAAGTACGAGAAATAAAGTTTGAGAAATTATTTTTGGGACACAATGGCATTGAGATGGCTAGACATATAATCTTGGTGATTTTGTGACTGGTCCATGAGGACACTTAATCTTGGAAGAAACCTCGTAAGAAGAAATGACACTAGAAGAAACCATCTCAAAAGAAATGATCTCAGTAATAAACAAGGGAGCTCTATATGTTTTTGAAGAAAGATTTTTTTATGAGAAATAAAAGCTGAGCTAAAAGATCATCTAGTACTATAGCCTAAGCACGATTTGATGACAAGGGGCTAAGCAGATCTATAGCCTTGATTGTAAGTGCTCAGGGATATAGCGCAAAGGATCCCAACCAATGGATATATGAAAATTTTGTATAGTGCTACGTCTTTGGGCTTATATGATGTGTGAATGGGTTGGAAGCTCTTAATTTGGCATATGTGTCGTATTTGGAGAATTACACTAAACAGATAGAGCACTAAAACTAGTATAACATAGGCATGACTGAGTTGGCAGCAAAATTTGTGGAATGGACAATTTAGAGGAAAATTTAGTAGTATGGCTAAATTTGGAGTCAACTAAATTTAGAAAGTCACAAACAAAACCTGTAAAAAATCCAAAAGTATAGAATTAAGCATTTTAACTCGGGCTTTCTTACAGAGATAGGGGAGAAGACTTAGAAGACTTAAATACCACATTCAAAAGACTTGATAGAAGTGGTAGATAAGCAAAATTAAATATTCGTGCAAGAAAAAGAGCTAAATTTAACTAAAATTTGAAGAACTAAAAATATCAGCCCAAATTCTTTATAAGCATAATCAAAGTTTTTTTTTCTAAGTAAATTTAATTCTATTAAGAAACAGAGAAGGTATTTACATAGTGACCGAAGTCATTACATTGCTCTGATAAGAGCCATCATTCCAAAAACTAACTTAAGCCTCCTTCTGGAGGAAAAAGAGACACCTGACCATGTTCGAAAACCACCCATGGAGTCCCATACATCCTGAACAAAAACCAGGAGACCCGTACATTAGAAACCAGAAGATACCCATAACCTAGATGACTAAGAAGCAGCCCGAGGATAGCCAAAACTTGATAATAAAGAAGGAAGACCACCTTCAACAGAAGCATGCTACTCATCAGGTCGTTCCTCCACAATTCGGCACTAGCCAAATTGCGGTTCATCCTCAAAAGGAGCATTGAACTGAGCTAAAGGACCGGGATCAACAGGCTGCATCTCTGTGTCCTGAATGCCTCCTCCTAGTTTAGCTCGAGCAGGCTATGGCATCATACCAATTCCAAGCTAGAATGCAGGGGCAGGACCAACAGTAGCTCCCGAACCTCCCGTATGACTATCAGAACCTTCCAATTGCGTGGATTCATAAAACACCACAGAGATGTGTGCAGTGACCCGTGGCTGATGAAGCGAATTGTTGAAAGTGAAAACAGCTAACCCAGTCGTTGAAGGTGGCCCTGGAGGCGGATTGGAGACGTGGCGCCTTCCACGCCCACTACGGGTGCTCTGATAATGCCCAGTGAACAGCTCGTTGGTGGCCAACAAGTCCGAAGTGGAGTCATTGGGGGCGCGCCTGGGTTGGCCTCGGTGGTAACCCATTCTCTGTCGAGGACGAGCCATAATGGGAAGGGCCTCAGATGGAAATTCACCAAACACCACACTGAAACCTTGAAAGCTGACAGAGGTGGGAGAGGACCGAATGAGACGAGAGGGCTTGTTCTCCCATGTCTTCCACCCACCGCTTTCCAAGATCGAGCACAAAACAGGGAAAATGTATAGGAGGTTCGAGCTGAGGGAAGAAAAATTCAGAGGCCTCCTCCAAGAGCCGAATAACATACCAGAAGGAATGTCGCCAAACTATAAACTTATAACCTGAGAACCAACAAAGATGGGATAAGAATGAACGGGACCAAAGAGGCAGTTTTCTTCAGTATCCCCACCGTCCTCTTCCAATTCTTCGTGCGATACAGGACCAATGCACCCAAAACCCGAAATTGAGGGTGGTATGCTCAGAGGCCACCTCCCAGAGCGAGAACTCCGGCCAGTACCCTGGAGAGAATTAGCAAAAACTAGACACAGTGTCTCCGCTTCAGGCTCAGAAATGACAGAGAAGACCAAGCTCAACACCCACCTCGTTGCACCGTGCTTGCAAGGCCATGCCCCTCCTTATAATTGTCTGCCACTTCTCAATTAATCCACACCATAACTACCTCATTGATGGAAGCCGCCATCGCTTGCAGGTTACAGTGTGCGAGAGCGAAAGCCATAACAGCGGATCCTGTAGCACTTGACGGGAAATTTTAATGGCCTACATGCCAAGCTTCCCTCCCCCAATTGGCATTAAACATCTCGTACAGGGTGGGAAAGTGTCGAGCCACCTCCCACCACCCTTGTCCCATCACGTTGATCGCCTCTCTATTCACCCGCATCTGGGGGAGCTGCATCATTTTGAACCAACTTGGTGTATTCCTGGGCATGATCATGATTTTGAATTATGTCAGTTGTGCCTGATAACATGGTGTGTCTCGCTTCCACTCCCAAATTTGCCAGGAGATTCGCAACCTTGTTTCCTTCCCTCTTTATATGATTGAAGATAATGGCTTGATTGTTGTGGAGAAGGTGTTCTATGGCCTCAAGCCTCCAGCTTTTAGCAATTTTCCTCGCATGAGTCCCATTTTGAAGTTGTTTGGCCATGTTTATGAGAATTTGTGAGTCCCCTTCAATCTCTAGGGGTTGGAAGTTGAGTTTCTTGGAGAGGAGGGCCCTTGCCAAAGCCCTTCTATTTCCGCTGAGTTATTGGTGTCCCAGCCTATTTCCCAAAGTAGATGAGGATTAGACCCTTTATAGTCTCTAAAAACACCCCCAAATCCTACATTTTCGGGATTGCCCTTAGAGGCACCATCAAAATTGAGCTGGATGGAGTTCTTAGGGGGAGGGGTCCAAGAGTCCTTCTTGCTGTTGCTTCTCATTATCGTGGTAGGTGTGTGTGTTTCCAGTTGGAGGTTTAGATTCCAATTTGCCCAGATGGCTTTTTCAGCGTCGGTGGAGGGAAGGTCTTCCTGCACCCATTTGCCAATCGCTAAGGTCTCCTGGAGGTTGTGGCAGAAATTGCCCCATCTGATTTCTAGAGGGGAGCTTTGATCCTTGAATATGCGCTTGTTCCTTTCTTTCTAAATCGGCCAAAGGAGGAGACCAGAGATTATTCTTCAAAGATGATTGAGAATCCTACTTTTGTAGGGGGTCTGGTGCCATTGACGTAGGGAGTCGGGGATGTCTACTGATCCTCTGAAATTTCTCTGACATCAGAAGCTAGCTTTGTCCCACAGTTGTTTGGCCAAAGGGCAGGAAGCGAGGAGGTGCTGAAAGGTTTCTTCCTGATTTTTGTAGTTGACACACCTGGAGGGTCCATAAAAATTCCTGTGTCTGAGATTGTCCAAGGTTAGAATTTTGCGGTGCCCCACCAGCTAGAGGAAGAGAGATACCTTGGGCCAAATGCCTCGAGTCCAAATTCGGCTCCAAATGGTATCTAGGGGCTCTGAGTCCAAGCATAAGAGCTTGTAGGCCTCTTTGGTTGTGAAGGTTCCCCTGGGAGTGTAGCCCCAATGGAGAATTTCCTTGTCCTCCAAGCATCTGATCGGCCGATTTTGGAGCTCCCTCTCCAAAAGAAGCTGAGTTTGGTGATCCGCACGCTCAATTATTTGATTGCTATTTTTCCATTGTCGGTATCCTTGATTCGTGTCCTGGGTCCAATTCTGCCAAACTTCTTCTTGTAGTTGTCCTTCCCTATATTTGTGTGGATGTTGTTCAAGGATGTTATGGAGTTTTGGTAGCTGATTCTACGCATCCATCCAGAAGTGTGCCAAACGTCCATTCCTCACTTCCCAGAAACTGTGTCGTTGGATCAGTAAGTATTGTTGTTTGGAGGCATTCCAGATTAAGGAACCTTTCATTGTGGGGGTGTATCTGATCAGGTCTTCCGGTGGCCTGAGGTTGGCATATTTGGCTATCCAGATGGTAGCCCATGGCTTGTTGGGTGTTGTTATCCATTGCCACCATATTTTGGCATACATGATTGAGTTGTTGTGACTTGGGTCCCTTAGACCAATGGCTCCTTTTTCTTTAGGCTTACAGATTGTTGTCCATCTAACCAAGGCCCATTTGCGATGGGTTCCAGTGGCGCCCCATAAGAAATTGCGTTGAAGGGCTTTTATTTTTTTAATTACCCATTTGGGTGCTGCCAAGATAGAAAAAAGGTATAGAGGCATAGACTGAAGTACTGCTTTGATTAAGACCAATCAACTGGCAATATTCAAAGTTCTATGAGTCCAAAGATTTAAGCGAGATTCTAGCTTCTCAAGGAGAATGCACCAAGAGGTGTCCTTTAAGGCGGAGGCTATTAGAGGGGCTCCAAGATATTTGGAGGGAAGGGAGTCAATGGTGAAACCCAGAATACGAGCAATGGCAAATTGAGTGACCCAGGGGGTGTGGAAGAATTAAATATGGGATTTAGCCGTGTTGATGCTGGTACCTGAGGCTTCTGAAAAATCATTCAGCAGGGATTTAAAAAGAGAGGATTCCTGAACAGAAGGGTACCCAAAAAGCATATTGTTGTCCACAAACTGTTGGTGGGAAATTGCTGGGAGATTGTGGATGGACAAACCTTTGAGTCATTTGGAGAGGAGGGCTTGCTTAATGTGACGGCCCAGGCCTTCTGCCATCAACACAAAAAGGAAAGCGGAAAGAGGATCACCTTGTCTGATACCTCTGGACAACCTAAAGGGACGGAGGGGATTTTGTTAATGAGGATGGAGAAAGAGGAGGAAGATATGGGGCTCATCACCCAGCGCACCCACATAGGTGAGAAACCGAAAGCTGATAGAATTTTTTGAATGTATAACCAATTAAGCTTATCAAAAGCTTTTGAGAGATCGAGCTTAAGGATCATACCTGCTTGTTTGGAGTGCTTGAGGGAGTGTATGATTTCATGAGAGAGGATGATTCCATCCAGAATCTGTCTTCCCTCTACATAGCCCGACTGTTCCGACGAGATGAGAATGGGTAGAAATGGCTTCACCTTGTTGGCGATCACCTTGGATATCACCTTGTATATGACGTTACATAGTGCTATTGGCCTAAATTTGTCTGGTGTTCTGGTGATCTCCTCCTTGGGGATAACTGCCATGAAGGTAGAATTGAGGGAGGGAAGAAGCTAGTGTTGGGTACACGATTCCTCCACCACTTCCCAGACTTCTTCTTTTATCAGATCCCAAAAGGAGTGGAAGAACGTTGTGGTAAAGCCATCTGGGCCAGGGGCTTTACCTTCCTTGAGCTGTTGCATAGCTGTGTCCACCTCATGTTGCATGATAGGACGTAGGAGAAGTTCATTGTGCTCTACTGTGATGATTTTGGGCACATTAGTGATGATTTTGTCTATGGCCGGAGTTCTATCTAGTTGGGTTTCTTAATGAACCTACTGGAAGTGCCTAAGGAACTCCTGCTCTATCTCCTCATGATTTTCCAATATCTCCCCCTCTAGATTCTGAATGAACGAGATGGTGTTGTGCATCCTTCCCTGTATTGTGGTTTGATGAAAGAATTTAGTGTTCCTTCCTCCCTCTTTCAGCCATTTAATTTTATATTTTTTCCTCCATAGGATTTCCTCCTGCTTCCTTCAGTCCTCTAATTGGTTATGAATGCATAGTTCCTGAGCCAGAGTTTCCTCGTTGTGTCCTTCTGAGATGATATGTTGCTGGAGCTTTGCCATCTCCTTGTTTAAATTATGTTGGGCTTGAAAGATGTTTCCCAATGTCTCTTTGTTCCAATTCTTGATTTGGGCCTTGAGGAATTTGAGTTTTTACTGGAACTGAAACATTTTTGAACCGCATAGTGGGGGAAAGGAGGTCCATACTGATCTGATGAAGTCTTTGAATGCAGGGTGTGAGAGCCAGAAAGCCTCGAAGCGAAAAGATCACCTTTTTACATCACCTGGTCTTTGCCATTGGAGGGAGATCAGCCAATGATCCGAGCCTGAGTATGGGAGAATTGAAGCCAAGAGATCTCCGCGTAGATGCACTATGTTGTCAAAAAGGAGGAATCTATCAAGTTTGGATGCAATTTGATGCCGTCCAGTTCTACGATTGCTCCATGTATGCGTACCATTGCAAAATTGCATATCGATAAGAGCATTGTTATGTATGAAATACTTGAAGTGGGCAACCTCCTGCTCAGTCTCGCTCACCCCCCTTTCTTTTTGTTATGCTTCTTAACCTGCAAAAGATACCCAAATATAGAATATGCGAAGAAAAGAGACCGAGAACACAGAATGGAAATGACTTTATTATTCAGAGAGAAATGTTCACTTGCCTCTTCGAAGGGGCAACCTCCAATAGAGTAGAGCTCGATTACAAAATAAGACACGATGCTCCTCGCAGGGAGTTACTATCCTTTATATATGACTCCTACAAGTAACACCACGGGCCAATACCGCTTATTACTAATACCATCTGTCTAATACTACGGCCCATTTGCAACTAACTGTGGTTCCTTTATTAATTGCGGATTAACCATTTACAATTATTAATATGGGCTTTATTGACTCTTAACTATGACGTGGTCCCATTACATAGATAAGGGGGTTAGGGTCGGACCCTAACATGCCCACCCCCTTAAGACTAGCCTTGTCCTCAAGGCTGAAGCTGCGGAAACTGTTGCAGAATAGTGGTTGGCTCCCAAGTTGCATCTTCTGGAGAGGTGTCTTTTCATTTGACTAGGACTTCCTTAATCATGCGGCCACGCAGTTGCTTGACTCGTGTGTCGAGGACCTGTTCCGGTTGAAGCCAGATGGATCCTTCTTCGTCCAATTCCAGTAGACTAGTCTGAATTCTACAATTGTTCTCAATCACTTTCTTGAGGCATGAGACATGAAAAAATGGATGGATTTTTGCAGTAGGTGGCAAAGCCAACTTGTAGGCCACTTCTCCAATGCGTTGAAGTACTTGCTATGGTCCGTAGAATTTGGGGGAGAGTTTCTGACATCCCATGTCTTTGAGTGATGTTTGCTTATATGGTTGGAGCCATAAAAAGACTCGATCCCCTTCTTGAAATTGGCGCTCTGAGCGATGCTGGTCTACCTGTTGCTTCATGCGGTTGTGAGCTTGATGAAGATTATCTCGAAGATGGGCAAGCATAGTTGCGTGGTGTTGTAGGAGTTGATCCACTGCTTGGACTTTTGAGCAGCCCTTGAGATATGAAGTAGGTGAAGGTGGGAGTTGACCATATACTTCTTCATAGGGAGTCATTTTGGTGGTGGCATGATAGTTGGTGTTATACCACCATTCAGCCAGAGGTAGCCACTGTACCCAAAGGTGTTGCTTTTTTGAAGTGAAACACCTAAGGTAGGTTTCTAGACATTTGTTGACGGCTTCGGTTTGACCATCTGTTTGCGGATGATAGGAAGTACTGAGTTTTAGTTGAGTGCCTTGTATTCTGAAGATTTCCTGCCAAAAATTGCTGGTGAAAATCGGGCCGCGGTCGGACACAATAGAAGTGGGCATGCCATGCAATTTGAAGATCTGATCCATGAAAGATTGAGCAACCAAAGTTGGTGTAAACGGGTGGGGAAGAGCGCAGAAATGAGCATATTTCGACAATCGGTCCACAACCACCATGATGACTGACTTGTTCCCTGACTTTGGTAGACCTGTAATGAAATCCATAGAAGGAGACCTCCGTCCAAATTGACGCCGGAATGGGCAAAGGTTGTAATGTGCCTGGTGTGTTGACTGTTTCCCCTTTATGGCGTTGACAGACGTCACATTCTGCTACGAAAGTAAGGATGTCCTGTTTCATACCGGTCCAAAAGAATGATCTTCTGGTGCGCGCATACGTCTTCTGAAAGCCCGAATGTCCTGCAATGGGTGATGAGTGAAATTCTGCCAAAATGCTACTTTTGAGGGGATGTTGGTGATATTACGACTCTGTCCTTGTAGCGAAGAATATCATCCTGCAACGCGTAGCCCTTGGTGGGATTTGGATCAGCCTGTAATTGATAAATGAGTTGGGAGAGCTCGGGGTGTGAAAACCATTCTCTGCAAGCTTCTTCAATCCATTCTGGAATGGGGAGGGAAATAGCTAGCAGGGTACTTTCCTCGTCAAATTGGCGAGATAATGCATCTGCTACACTATTTTCTTTCCCTTTCTTGTATATGATCTCATGGTCATATCCCAGCATTTTGGTTAGCCATTTATTTTGTTGTGGGGAGGAGAGGCTTTGTTCCAAAAAATATTTAAGACTGTGATGATCTGTGCGGGTTTGGAAATGTCGCCCCAATAAATAAGGTCGCCAGGTGTCAACTGCATGTAAGATGGCCATCATTTCCTTCTCGTATGTAGATTGGCCCTGATTCTTCCCACTGAGTTGCTTTCTTTTGAAGGCCAGCGGTCTCCCTTCCTGCATTAAAACTTCCCCAATACCTGTTCCTGAAGCATCACATTCAATGACGAAAGATTTGGTGAAGTCAGGGAGTGCTAAAACTAGAGTGGAACACATGGCATTTTTTAGAGCTGTAAAGGCCTGTTGTGCTTCCTCATTCCAGAAGAAATAATTTTTTTTTAGGAGTTGGGTGAGGGGCTTCGCTATGCGACCATAGCTGCGGACAAATTTACGATAATAGCCTGTGAGACCCAAAAATCCGCGTAAGCTCTTCAAGGTCTTAGGTTGAGGCCATTCCTGCATTGCTTGGATCTTTTTGGGGTCCACCTTGACACCCTCACGGCCCACAATGTGGCCCAAATACTCCACCTCGGCCATGCCAAATGAACACTTGGACATCTTCACGAATAATTTATGATTGCGTAGCAGTTGCAAGAGTAGATCTACATGCTGAAGATGTGTTGTCCAAGTGCAACTATAGATGAGGATGTCGTTGAAGAAGACAAGGACAAATTTCCTAAGATATGGTTTGAGAATGTGGTTCATAAGGCTCTGAAAAGTAGAGGGGGCATTACAAATACCAAATGGCATGACCAGGAATTCACAGTGGCCTTCATGAGTTCTGAAAGTAGTCTTGGGTATGTCGATTTCTTTTATGTGGATCTGGTGGTAACCTGAGCAATGATCCAACTTCGTGAAAAATTGAGCCACGTTGAGTTCATCCAACAAATCATCAACCACTGGAATGGGAAATTTATCTTTGACTGTCAGCTTATTGAGGGCCCTGAAGTCAGGACACATCCGCCACTCCCCATCTTTTTTTAGCACCATAACCACTGGGGATGAATAAGGACTAATGCTGGGACGAATGACACCTGCTTCCAACAATTCCTTGATGATTTTTTCTATTTCATTCTTTTGAGTGAACGGATATCTGTATGGTCGCACATTTGGGGGTTGAGCCCCTGGAACCAAGGTGATGCTATGATCATGTTCCCCTCACGAGGGTGGAAGCTCATGAGGCTTGTCAAAGA